>PITA01007578.1:0-90560 GCA_004023965.1 Spilogale gracilis | reverse complement strand
GACCCGGGATCGAGTCCCACATCAGGCTCCCTGCTCGGCGGGAAGCCTGCTTCTCCCTCTCTCACTCCCCCTGCTTGTGTTCCCTCTCTTGCTCTGTTTCTCACTGTCAAGTAAATAAAATCTTTAAAAAAAAAAAAAAAAAAAGAAGTGACCTTCACCTTTGTATGATGTCCTGTGTCCAGGGGTTTCCATCCACAGGTGATCAGAAGTTAAGAATATTCACCCTCAGCGCGTCCAGCATTGCCCCTTGTGCTGTCATGGCTCCTCCCATACCGTGAGCTTCAAACTGAAGATAGAATTTCTAAGAAATTCCTGTGTTCAATTAGAATCTAATTGTACTTTTTGATATGGAGTACCTATTTGGATTTTTAAAATACTGCAACATAGGTACTGTGTTGCAGGTATCCAGAAGTGCTTTTCAGCTGTTAAAGGGTGAAAACCTCAAAACCTCCCCTCCCTTTCCCTCTTTAAAGGAAGCTCTGTGCCCAAAGTGGGGCTCATACTCATGACCCTGAGATCAAGAGTTGCCTGCTCCATTGACTGAGCCAGACAGGTGCCCTGGATTTATTTCTTTGGCTTTAAATTTTGTCAGTGAGAAACTTTTCATTCCGCATGCTGTTGATTCACATATCGATGTATAATTTTAAATTGGCTTTTGATTACTTGCCTTCTGATACTATTTTGATGTTGTGTTTGTTTTTGTTAAGAAGTCTATGTTTATTAATTTTATAATGATTCACATATAATGTCTTGGACTGTTAATTTTATTTTGGATTGCATTTGTAAAAATAAAATGCCCATACACTATAGACTGGAACAGTTCTGAGGGAAAGGGAGTTATCTTTAAGTATTTTTATTTTATTTGGAATCTTTAAGTTTCCCATTTAGTACTTTGGTTCCTTCTACATACCAAGTAATTTTGTTTAAAATTTAGTTTGGGGTAGGTTAAGCCTCTGCCTTCAGCTCAGGTCATGATCTCAGGGTCCTGGGATTGAGGCCCGCATCGGGCTCTCTGCTCAGCAGGGAGCCTGCTTCCTCCTCTCTCTCTCTGCCTGCCTCTCTGCCTACTTGTGATCTCTCTCTGTCAAATAAATAAATAAATAAAATCTTTAAAAAATAAATTGAAATTTAGTTTTATGATGAAAAGAAAGTTTTTTTAATAACTAAGGATTTATTTATTTATTTTAAAGATTTTATTTATTTATGTGAAAGAGAGCACAAGCAGGTGGAGTAACGGGGCAGAGGGAGGGCAGGGAGCCTGATGCAGGCCTCAGTCCCAGGACCCTGGGATCACAGCCTGAGCTGAAGGCAGTCACTTAACCAACTGAGCCATCCAGGCACCCCAGAAAGAGGATTTTTAAAAATTCAGTAACAGTGCTGAATTTTTTGCATCAGAAATTTTATTGAGATAATTGTAGGCCCATGTGCAGCTCTTAGAAATAAAATACAGAAAGATCCTGTGTTCACATTGCCTGATTTCCCTTTGGGGGTGGGGCATGTATTTTGCATAACTGTGGTATGATAATCACAACCAGGGTATTGATATGGATTTAATACACTGATATTATTCAGATATTCCTAGTTTTACTTGAACTCTCTTGTGTGTGTAAAGAAATCAAATTCTGTTCTTAGAAAAACTACTGAAATACTAACTTTAATTAGCTCTGTGATCTGACAGAGGGCTATTTAACCTCTTGTGTCTTACTCAGGTTTCTCTCTAAGTCAAAATGTTTGTATGATCTCTAGAATCCTTTTTTAGTCAAGACACTCTTTAATTTTTATTTCAGAGTATTTTAAAATTTGAAATTACAGCCTTTACCTTTTCTCTTTTTGTGTTTAGGAAGAAAAGGCTTCTCTTTTACATCGTACTCAGGAAGAAAGAAGAAAAAGAGAGGTAAAAACAGTTTTGTAATAATCTCTTTAAATAAGCATTTTACCATAACATTTAAATAAGTCTCTGGTCATATGTATAGATAGATGTATGTATAAACATGCATATTTTTATGTATATTAAACTTGAGCATTTCTGAATTGTTTGGATTTTATGATAAGTAATTTATTCTGGAACCAGTGTGGAAAAGACAGACTAAGTGTGCAGTTTCCGGAATAGCGGGGAGCAGGCTTTGATAAAGTTCACTTGCTTGCTTATGATAATAGTTTCCAGAAGATCTAGAAAGACTTAGTATACCATGTTCATGTTTTGCCAAGAAAGGAAGAAAACTCACTGTCAAGGCAAATATCTTAATTATTGGTGTAGAAGATGGATAAACAAATGGAGCTAGTGACATTGGTTGTTTTTTTATTTTTATTTTGTTTTTTTTAAAATAATTATTATTATTATTATTTTAAGATTTTATTTGACAGAGAGAAACACAGCCAGAGAGGGAACACAAGCGGGGGAGTGAGAGAGGGAGAAGCAGGCTTCCTGCCGAGCAGGGAGCCCGATGTGGGGCTCGATCCCGGGTCTCCGGGATCATGACCTGAGCCGAAGGCAGTCGCCCAACCAACTGAGCCACCCAGGTGCCCCTACTTTGTTTTGTTTTTTTTTTTAAGGATTTTATCCATTTATTTGACAGAGAGAGAAATCACAAGTAGGCAGGGAGGCAGGCAGAGGGAGAGGAGGAAGCAGGCTTCCTGCCGAGCAGAGAGCCTGATGCGGGCCTCGATCCCAGGACCCTGAGATCAGGACCTGAGCCGAAGGCAGAGGCTTAACCCTCTGAGCCACCCAGGGGCCCTATTTTTTGCTTAATATAGTCTTCATTTTACATTTCATCTCTCTGGTGACAGTTTCTTAACATGGCTTTATTTTGTTGATTAAAATCAGCAGTTATGGTATTTTATGGCCTACTTTTACAGACTTTTATTTGTTTTGTTTTCTAATCAAGCATTCGCTCCTCTAACAAATAGTAATTGAGAGTGTGGTAATTCCATGTACTGTTCTGCTTGTGGGTGTATAGACAGTGAGGAAGACAGATGATGTTCTTGTTGGGTTCCAGAGCACAGATGTGAGCCAGTGATAAGTGCTGTGAGTGTGTGGAACAAGGTGATAGTGCCTGGGAAGGGTGTTGAGGGAAGGACGCTGATCTGGTTAGAGTCTAGCTGATAACTGGAGGATGGAAAAGAAGCTGGAGGGAAGAGCATTCTTGGTGAAGGAAACAGCAAATGCAGAGAGTTTTAGGCAGGGTCTCTCAGCCTCAGCACTGTTGACATTTTGGACCAGATTATTCCTTGTTGTGGGGGCCTGTCCTTCCGATGGAGGGTGTTTAGCAGCATCCGTGGCCTCCAGTCTGTCCACTAGATGCCACAGCACCCCTTCCCTCCAGTTGAGATAGCAGAAATACCTCCAGAAATGGCCACATGGTTCCCTGGGCGGTATAATGGCTACCGGTTGAAAGTGCATGCTCAGACAAGAAGTCTGCTTGACGTCTTTCTTCTTTTCTGGGAAATTCTCAGCTCTCATCTCTGGAGTAGTGTTTCTGCTCCATTCTTCCTCTCCTCTTCTTCTTGGACTCAAATTACATACATATTTGACTTTTGCATTGTGTCATATATCTCTCCTGTACTCTTCTGTATATTTATCCTTTTGAATATTTCTGCTTCAGTTTGGATATTTTCTTCTGACCTAACTTCTGATTTCCAGAGTATCTCTTTACCAGTGTCTAATTGTTACCTATATCCATTGAGTTCTGAATTTCAGATTTTATTTTGGTTCTAGAATTGTCTTTGATTGTTTTTGTTTATTTACCAGTTCTTTTGTCTTTTTATTTTGTGGACGTAATTATGGATGATTAAAGATAATGTTATGGGTTATTAAAGATAATGAGTTTTGGATCACCTGTGGGTTTGTTTCTGTTGTTTGTCCTCTTGATTTTTTTGTTGTCTTTTGCCTGGTGATTTTGGTTGAATCCTGACAGTTTATATGGCAAAACAAAAAGCAAAAGAGCTCTCTTTTTGGAGAGCAGTACATTTTCTTTTGGCAGGCAATAGGAAGAAGGACAGATCACCGTTAATAAACCCAGGGTCTAGCTGGTTTACAGCTGGTCTTCAGTCCTCGTCAGGATGGACCCTGTAGGTCCCTCTTCCAACCAGAAGGCTGGAATGCTACCAAGACTTCCTCCTCAGTGAAGTACTGAGTGAATACAATAAAATAAAAAATGCTTTGAAAACTCATGGGACCATGTCTGGGTTTTAATGAAGTGCTCTTAGAGTCATCACTGTAATGAGTAGATTTCCATACTGGGTTTAAGCTCAGGGGCTCCTTTGCTATAAGCACTTGAAGCTCAGATAGTCCGCTTGCGTGACTCTGTTGGTGTTCTGCCCTCCTAGGATTGTGTGTGTACACAAGTGCATTTCAAGCCTGGCAGGTGGCATTCAGAGAACACAGGAAACCGTGTCATGGAGCAGGATGCATGCGAGTTTTAGTGTCGCTCGTGGCTTTGAGTTCTGACTCTCTTCCATCTTCCAGCATCACTTTATCTTCATGGAGATTTCAGCTTCTGCATCATGAAACCGAGAGGAGTAGTCATCCAGGATGGTTGTGTGGTGTCTCTTTAGGGCCGGCACATGGTAGGCTTTTCAGCAGTGGGAGCCGCATTGCTTACAGTGACGTGAAGAGGTATTTCTGCTCGGTCGCTGGGAATGTTAAAGACAGTCTTAACCAAAACTGGAGTTTTCTGCTCGGAGATAAGAAAAATGGCTTTTAAAATCAATGTTTAGGTTATCTGTATTCTTTTTATATTTAAAACTGTAACTGTTATTATAAGGCTTACTGTGCGGTGGGATTATGAAACGGCGTAGCCATTTGGAAAACAGTCTGGCAGTTCTTCAAATGTTACTCCACTCCTAGGCACACACCCAGAGGAAGTGAAAAAACCTTTACGTGAATGTCCACAGCAGCATTATTCATAATAGCCCAAAGTGGAAACAGCCCAAATGTCTATCAGGTGGTAAATGGATAAACAAAATGTGAGACATCCATATGGTAAAATATTAATTGGCCATAAAAAGTAGTGCAGTATTGGGTGCCTCTGCCTTCAGCTCAGGTCATGATCTCAGGGTCCTGGGATCGAGGCCCGCGTCGGGCTCTCTGCTCAGCAGGGAGCCTGCTTCCTCCTCTCTCTCTGCCTGCCTCTCTGCCTGCTTGTGTTCTCTCTCTCTGTCAAATAAATAAATAAAATCTTAAAAAAAAAAAAGTAGTGCAGTATTGGTAAGTGATATAATGTGGATGAACATTGAAAATATCGTGCCAATGGGGCGCCTGGGTGGCTCAGTTGGTTAAGCAACTGCTTTCGGCTCAGGTCGCGATCCTGGAGACCTGGGATCGAGCCCCACATCGGGCTCCCTGCTCGGCGGGAAGCCTGCTTCTCCCTCTCTCACTCCCTCTGCTTGTGTTCCCTCTCTCGCTGTGTTTCTCTCTGTCAAATAAATAAAATAAAATCTTTAAAAAAAAAGGAAAAAAGAAAAAAAAAAAAGAAAATATCGTGCCAAGTGAAAAAAGTCAGATACAAAAAGCTACATATTATAGGATTCCATTATAAGAAATGTCCAGAATAGGCATTCCCATACAGACAGAAATTGGATGAGTGGTTGCCAGGGCTGGGGGCAGCCAGGGCAGGGGTTGAGGAATGAGAGCTAATGGGTACAGGGGGTTTTGGAGTGGTGATGAAAGTATTCTAAAATTAGATATGGTGATACTTGGATTTTGAATATTTTAAAAACTGCTGAATGGTAAATTCTATGGCTGTTTTTTGTTTTGTTTTGTTTTTTGTTTTTTTTGAGTCTTTGCGAGCTAAATATCATTTCACTATGAGCACTTGTTCCCTCCATTACGCAGGAGGAAAGGCGAAGATTGAAGAATGCAATAATTATACAGTCGTTTATACGAGGCTACAGAGACCGGAAACAGCAAGTAAGTCTGCTTTTAAGCTGAGAAAGAATTAGGCATGCCAGAGCTTATTTTAAATAAATAAGTCTTAGAAGGGGAATGCGTTTTGTGGGTGTTTTAATACACCTGTGTAATGAAAGTTAATGTTGATAATAGTGTTTTCCCCAACAATTAATTTCAGTAGGTTATATTTACATAAAGATTTATAGATTGGGGAGTTTTGAGGTGATTTTTAAATAATAAAATAGAAATGGCCACAGCTAAAGATGGAAGTGTTGGAATGGTCTTCGGGGGTTGAAGGTTTTTCATTCCATTCCACATTTCCTGGGTTTCATTTCCCCTGTCTCTAAGAACTGCATGGCAGCGCACCCAGACTGGGAGCCCCCGCCCCAACGTGCGCAGACCCCAGTGGCACTTGGGCTGCTGCTTCTGCCCCCTGCCCCCTGACACACCTGTGTGTCCTTTGCCTTGCCTCCAGCACGCCGTCCAGAGAAGCGCGTTTGACCGCTGCGCCAGTGCCTCGCAGTCAGGGGGCACTTTCTCCATCGCCAGTGGGCCCAACCTTACCCTCTTGGTGAGGCAGCTACTGTTTTTCTACAAGCAGAACGAAGACTCCAAACGTTTGGTGAGTGCCGACTGCACCTTCATTTAGCCTTGTTCATGTGTTTTCCAGAGTGCTTTTTTAATGGGGTCAGATAACTGTCCAGTGTGCATCTGTGAAGCTAAATCACTAAAGATAGCCTGGTGTACCTTGTGTTAATTAATGTTGAATTGCTGGTACTGCAAATGAGCTCTTTTATTTTGGATTTATTTTTTATTGATTGATTTTTTTAAAGATTTTAATTCTTTGAGAGAGAAGGAAAGAGAACGAGCGAGCATGAGAAGGGAGAAGGTCAGAGGAAGAAGCAGACTCCCTGTGGAGCTGGGAGCCCGATGTGGAACTCAATCCCAGGTCTCCGGGATCATGACCAGAGCTGAAGGCAGTCGCTCAACCAGCTGAGCCACCCAGGCTCTGTGTTTCGGATTTAGATGAATTTTAAGTGTACATTGATTTAGTAATAAATTCAGTGATTTAGCTTAATACTGATGTGCTATTTTAAGATAGAAAATCCAAGACATGTGGTATATACTACAAAATAAATCCTGATTTAGAGGTTCTACTTTTTATCCCGTTTTGACTAAGTTTCTCTTTACCACCTAAGGGAATCTGGAGTGTTCCTGTACTGTGACCGGTGGGCTTTCCAGGACTGAGGGTGCCCTGTGTGTCTTCTGTTTCAGATATGGATGTACCAGAGCTTAATCAGACACAGCTCTCTGTTTGTCCAGCAGCTGGATGGATCCGAGCGACTGACGTGTTTATTTCAGATAAAGAGGCTGATGAGCCTGTGCTGCAGGTAAATCCCCCCGCCACCCGAGCAAAGGAGAGTCACTGGTGGGAGTTTAAGGTGACGTTTGCCATCTAGTAAGTAGGTGAATACTTTTTGTTTTGTTTTGTTTTTACAGGTTATTGCAAAACTGTAACGATGACAATTTGAATGTTGCACTTCCGATGAGGATGCTTGAGGTGTTTTCATCGGAGAATACGTATTTGCCTGTTTTACACGACGCTAGCTACGTGGTGTCCATCACCGAGCAGATTTTGCACTACATGGTTCAGAATGGTAGGTGGCGGGCGAGCGGGGCTGGGCGTGGGCCGGGTGCCCCGTACGGCTGGCACGCTCGCTCCAGACGCCCAGGGGGACCATGACAGGGCACTGCCGAGGGGAGAGCCTGCTGGAGGCGTGCGTCCGACGTCTGTCCTCGGCCCTCCCACCCGCAGCGTCTGCAAGTGTGGTCCGCTCTGAGGTGTCCTGGTGCTTGAAAATGAAGCAGATGAATGCTCGCTTCCAGAAACTGCTGTGGCTTTGCTTTCGCGTATCTGTGCCGCGGCCCTCCTGTAGCCGAGTCGGGAGCCGCGTCCCCTGCTGGCGGGAGCCGAGGTGCCACAAGCACGCAGACAAGTCAGCGGCTTAGCCGAGCTTGGTCCCCGTAAGTCCCCGTCCTCACCTCAGCTCAGAGGAGAAGACATGAGTCTGAGTTTTCTTTCTGACTGGGTGTCAGAGCTTTTACATATTGACGCTCTTCTCGTACTGACCGTGCCGTGTGAGGTATAGTAACCGAGAGCTGAAATCCCCCTGAGGACACATTAGTGCCTAGGAAATGCGTTGGGTTTCTAAAACTTTTATGATGAATTAAGCAGTGTAAAAAAATTAAAAATCTGGCGTCCAGTAATCTCACAGCTAGGAAGTCAGATGCTTGGGGGCCTGGACTTCAGAAGTAGTAGCATTAAAAACTAGGTATGTTATTGGTCGTAAGAGCGGCCGTAGGCGGCTCTGGAAGGCAGGAGTCACTGGTAAAACCCTCAGTAAATTTCCTTTAGTTTTCCAGAGGTGATGGACTAATTTAGGCTAAATCTAGCTAATTTAATCCTCAGTACTAAAACTGCAAAAAGTAAATTTGTACATATCTCAGCCTTAGTGTTTGGCTTCAGTTCAAAAAAAAAAATCAAGCAGCGCCTGGGGGGCTGAGTTGTTGAGCGCCTCCCTTCGGCTCAGGTCATGATCCCCGGGGTCCTGGGACGGGCTCCATGCTCCGTGGGGAGTCTGCTTCTCAACCCTCCTCCTGGCTGGTGTGTGCACACCAGTGTGCATGCTCTCTCTCTCTCTGTCAAATAAAATCTTTAAAAAAGAGAAACCTACTTATTGTTGAAAAATTAGGGAGTCAACGAAAAGTAGATTGAAATATGTGGGATTTGACTTTTAAAAAGAACAAAGTAATGGTAATTAGAAGTCATCCCTTGTATCAGTTGATGCCTGATTATATATATTGATTAAAGGCTGAGCAGTCTGACAGTTTTCACTTTTCTTGTTAAAGTGTAAAGAACATAAGTAAGAAATGCATTATTCTTGGGGCGCCTGGGGGGCTCAGTTGGTTAAGCGACTGCCTTCGGCTCAGGTCACGATCCCGGAAACCCGGGATTAAGTCCCACGTCGGGCTCCCTGCTCGGCGGGAAGCCTGCTTCTCCCTCTCTCACTCCCCCTGCTTGTGTTCCCTCTCTGGCTGTGTTTCTCTCTGTCAAATAAATAAAATATTAAAAAAAAAAAAAAAAAAGAAATGCATTATTCTGAAATGTATCTAGAAGTAGAAAACGTGTCACAATCTTGCAGTGAAACTGCCGCTTCTGGCACCTTCCACGGGGCATGTGGTGTATGTGGTGTTGCCATCAGGTGACTCCACAGCTCCGTGCGGTGCTCAGGGCTCCCCGGGACAAGCGTGGCCTCTGTCGCACGCACCATTACTGCTGCCTGTGCTCCCCGTGCGTTCCTTCCGTCTCCGTGACTTACTGACTGAACTGGAACTTTGCTCCTCTTAATTCCATTCACCTGTTTCTCCTGGCATTGGGGATCTATAAAATTTGGCTGTTTTTACTAATTTCAGTTTGTATTATTATACATATGTGCTGTGACTTTGTGAACATTTTTAACAAATGCAGCTGAACTTCATACTCTAGTCATGCTATTGGGCAATCTGTTCAGTACATACATAGATAAATGGAGACATATTAATGGTATATTTTTAAAATTTTCCTGATGTGGTATCTATTAAAAAATTTTTTTTAAGATTTTATTTATTTATTTGACAGAAACACAGCCAGAGAGAAAACACAAGCAGGGGGAGTGAGGGAGGGAGAAGCAGGCTTCCCGCCGAGCAGGGAGCCCGATGCGGGACTCGATCCCGGGTCTCCGGGATCATGACCTGAGCCGAAGGCAGTCGCTTAACCAACTGAGCCACCCAGGCGCCCCCGTGTTTTTTAAAATTCTTGATGTATTTCCCATGCTGTCCTTTTTTCCTTCTTTTTAATCTCTGTGACTTACTTATTTTAAGGCTGGAGGTTTGTATCTCTTCATCCAGCTCCCCTGTTTCACCCACTTCCCTCTTAGTCTCAGAGCTCAAGAGCTTTCAAGCTTCCTTGTTGAGCTGCACTAGTGGCGAGAACACACGAGGCTGGAGTTGGGGTTACAGAGCGGGTCCAAGGGTAGAGCGCTAGCAGTCAGTGTTTAGTGGTCGGGACTCAAGTGCAGACTGTGCCGTGTGTCTGCTCAGATGGGGGCCCCCAGCTGTGGGGCGGCCACCAGAGGGCTAGGGGTGAAGACGGCCCTGGGGTGATGAGAGGATTCACCTGATGCAAAACAAAGGGGATAGAAATTTATTGAATCCACTGCAGGGAGCAGAGGCTGGGCTGTCTGCCTCAAGGCAGTGGGTGGGGGCTATTTGTAAAGGGGGAAGGTGAGGAGGTTTGGGGACACAGAATTTTCTCCCTTTTTGGCGACTCTTCCTTGTTGTAAGTAGACCATTGGTCCTTTAGGGGGTATGGATAATTCGAGGTGAGTCACGTGATGGGCATGTCAGTGTTCAGCCGGGATCTCGCGCCACGATCAGGTCCCCATTGCTCAAGCCTGTTGCCTAAAAGCCCTGCATAAATTCATGGAGGATGTTGTCATGGAGGAAACCAAATGAATTGTGCACTTAATGTGCGTTACCACATGTCGTGACAATAATGAGATGTTTACAAACTACACCTGAAGATTCTTCTTACCCCTTTATAAAAAGGGGGCAGATGTATTTCAAAGACTGTAGGATTTGGGTCATTGGTGAGGCCAGAGCTGATGTTTCCTGCACTCCCCGCGAGCCCATCAGAAGCTTAGTAAGGTGAGAAAGGTTGTTGCTTCAGCTTGAATTCCCTGGTGCCCAAAGTGCAGTCTCCAGAACCATCATTTCCTCTAAAAGGAACTTCAGGAAGCCCTGGAAAAAAGGCTGGTGGGTGCCAGGCCCCGGCTCCTGGCCAGGGGGTGAGGACAGGTGAACCTGGAGATGCTCTCTGTGAGTTATAGAGCTCCAGGGCCTGCCCCAAGCCTCCCTTCTCCCCTCACGTTGCGTGGAGACAGGCTGGTGTGAGACTCCCCGAGGGCGGCCACGGGGTAGGTGCCTCAGCATTTTTAACTCCAGGAGCTCAGCATGCTTTTAAAAACCATAACACTAGTTAAATACTTGGAGGACGCTTGGGAAGGCAAATGAAGGCCATCACAATATATGGGCCTTGCTTGGATCCTGACTCAAGCAAACCAGTTAAATAAAATTTATACCAAGAGGGACTTGGAGACTTGAACACTGACTAGATGCTTGTGGTAGCAAGGAATTATTGTTAATTTATCTTGGCTGTCATAATGGTATTTTTAAGAAAAATAAAGGTGACACTGAAATAACTATATTTTAGATTTGCTTCCGAATGAATGGAGAAGTGGGTGATGGGTATACATGGAGTTTATATACCGTTTCAGGATACTTATGTATTTAATTTTTCCTTAATAAAAAAGTTGAAGGGAATTCCGGCTGGCTCATTCGGTAGAGCACGTGACTCTTGATCTCAGGGTCATGAGTTCAAGCCCCACATTAGGTGTAGAGATTACTTAAAAAATTTATTAAACTTTAAAAAGCGGGCCATTGTCTGTTTAATCACATTTAACAAAAAGGAAGAAGTTGAAGAAGAATTAACTGAAATTTGGACTCATGGAGATTTATAAAAAGCATTTGAAAATTGACACATATTTTCCCATGTGATTAAGGTACCAAATTTTAAGTATGTGTTTTTCCTTTTGTTTAGGGTATTATAGAGCTCTGTATTTGTTAATTAACAACAAGCTTCCATCAAGTATTGAATATTCTGATTTATCTCGAGTTCCTATAGCAAACATTTTGCTAGAGAATGTTCTGAAACCATTGCACTTTACTTACAACTCCTGTCCAGAAGGTGCAAGGTAAGAATGGGGTCATTTACTGATTTTGTAAGTTCGTGGGTTCTGCGTCTAACAATAATGTTTACATGGATACTGTTTTACATATACACTTCAAAGTCAAATTTGTGCCTCAGTTTAAAGAAAAAATTTACTGTTTCTGTTTGACCTGCACCCTAATATAAATTGATAATTCTATGATCTGGTTGTTTTCCTGTCTTCTAGTAGCTGTTGAAAGATGAAAACATGGCAGTGTTTTCGCAATAGGAAAGGCACAAAATAATTTCAAGGCCATTTAGTCGATACTGAATGGTTAACTTCAATTAACTTAGAAAAGAATATTTCGTATGTTAATTTTAATCAGTGATTTCATGAAGAGTGTGTTTGGATAAAAGCTTCCATTTTTCTTTTTCAGGCAACAGGTTTTTAGTGCCTTCACCGAGGAGCTTTTGGCAGCACCTTTTACAGATCAGATTTTTCATTTCATCATTCCAGCCTTAGCAGATGCACACACCGTGTTCCCGTACGAGCCCTTCCTGAGCTCGCTGTTGTTACTGGAGGGCCGGCGCTCCAGGACGAGCACGGGGGCGCCGTGGCTCTTCTTCTTTGTCTTAACCGTTGGCGAGCATTACCTGGGTAGGAGACACAAGATGTGTTCTGCCTCTGTACATATGCGTAGTACTAGCACATTCAGGTCAAGAGACGGGAATCCAGGGGCGGGTGCACGTGGTTAGGGTGGCTCGGTGGGGGTCTGTGTCCTAGACGGTGTCCCTGGGGAAAGTTTCTAGGCGCATAGTCCCGATTCAGGGGTGCCTGGCTGGCCCCGTCAGTCGAGCATGTGACTCTTGATCTCAGCTTGTGATTCAAGCCCCACCTTGGGTGTAGAGATGAGGGGGTGGGGGGGCCTGATTCAGATACATGTTACAAGACCACACAGATTAAAAAGAATTTTCTTTTTTAAATTTTTTTTTTTAAGATTTTATTTATTTATTTGACAGAAACACAGCGAGGGAGGGAACACAAGCAGGGGGAGTGAGAGAGAGGGAGAAGCAGGCTTCCCACCGAGTAGGGAGCCCAATGCCGGGCTTAATCCGGGGACTTCTGGATCATGACCTGAGCCGAAGGCAGATGCTTAACCACTGAGCCACCTAGGTGCCCCTAAAAAGAATTTTAATAAGTAAATAAGTAAATAAATAAATAAATAACTTTTTTAAGAAAGGAATTTAATGTTGAATGGGAGAACTCCTGTGAGGACTAGGTTGTTATCCCCATTTATACTAATCTTCTAATGTGTGCCTATTCTAGAATTATAGCATCTTTCTCTGATGTATTTTAATACATACATCTGTACGTGAGATATTAGAATTTTGAAAATAAGTTGTGGTCAGAAATAGCTCCCTGAATATAAGAAAAATGATAGCTGAGTTTTCCAGTTTGTGTTTGATCACTTGTAATTAAATGTCACGACCGACTGTTTTGCCAAGGGACCCTCTCTGAGGAAGGACTGCTGGTGTATTTAAGGGTACTGCAGACCTTTCTCTCTCAGCTGCCCGCTCCACCTGCCAGCATGAACTGCCAGGACTCGGCCAGTGACTCGGAAGATGAGGTCGAAGAGGCAGACAAGCGGCCGAGCGCTCCGGTGAGCCCCGGGGGTGGGGGTCAGCAAATGGATTATACTACACCCCACTCCTTCTGATTTTGAAGTCACCTTTACCTTTGTGTCCATCCTGAGTTTTAATTACGTAAGTAGTTCACCCAGGCATACTTGTTACAAAGCATTCAGAGTTCAGATGAAGTCCCTGCCCCTCCACGGCCACTCTGCTGTCCAGATCTGCCCTTCCCGGCGACTGGAGATGGGGCCACTCTTCCGCATCTCCTCCTGCTCATCCGTAGAGCAGTATGTGGGCCCGCATAGTTCTGTGGGGGTTTTACACAGAGTAGGCCATGCTGTATATTAATTTGTTATTTGGGCAATTTTTCTAGAAGTGAAATCGTTGGGTTAAAAGGCTAATAATTAGTTCTTAGTTCTCAGGAAGGGCACTTACTGTGTGCCAAGCATTGTTCTATTTTTTTTTTTTTTTAAGATTTTATTTATTTGACAGAGAGAAACACAGCCAGGGAGGGAACACAAGCAGGGGGAGTGAGAGAGGGAGAAGCAGGCTTCCCGCCGAGCAGGGAGCCCGATGTGGGACTCGATCCCGGGTCTCCGGGATCATGACCTGAGCCGAAGGCAGTCGCTCAACCAACTGAGCCACCCAGGCGGCCCCACATTGTTCTATTTTTAAGAACTTTTTTATAGCAGCTTTATTGAGGTAGACTTTACCATAAACTTCACTCTTTTAAAGTGATACGCAGTTGAGTGATTTCTCAGCGTACTTGCCTCCCTGCTGCTCGGGCAGAAGATATTTGCAAATGACACTACAGACAAAGGGCTGGTATCCAAGATCTATAAAGAACTACTCAAACTCAACACCCGAAAAGAAGATGAACACATCAAAAAATGGGCAAGAGACATGAAGAGGCACTTCTCCGAAGAAGATATACAAATGGCTAACAGACACATGAAGAAATGTTCGTCGTCACTAGCTATCAGGGAAATTCAAATCAAAACCACACTGAGATACCACCTTACACCAGTCAGAATGGCCAAAATTAACAAGACAGAAAACAACAAGTGTTGGAGAGGCTGCGGAGAAAGGGGAACCCTCCTACCCTGTTGGTGGGAATGTAAACTGGTGCAGCCACTTTGGAAAACAGTGTGGAGATTCCTTAAAAAATTAAAGATAGAGCTACCCTATGACCCTGCAATTGCACTACTGGGCATTTACCCCAAAGATACGGATGTAGTGAAAAGAAGGGCCATGTGTACCCCAATGTTCATCGCAGCAATGGCCACAATCGCCAAACTGTGGAAAGAGCCAAGGTGCCCATCAACAGATGAATGGATAAAGAAGATGTGGTCCATATATACAATGGGATACTACGCCTCCATCAGAAAGGATGAATATCCAACTTTTGTAGCAACTTGGACTGGATTGGAAGAGATTATGCTGAGTGAAATAAGCCAAGAAGAGAAAGTCAAGTATCACATGGTCTCACTTACTTGCAGTGCATGAGGGGTAACCTGGAGGACAGTGGGTGCTCGGCGGGAAGCCTGCTTCTCCCTCTCTCATCCCCCTGCTTGTGTTCCCTCTCTCGCTGTGTTTCTCTCTGTCAAATAAATAAATAAAATCTTTTTTTTTAAAAAAAAGTGGTAATCTATAGATGGAATATTAGATGAAACTCTTGTTTTTAGAAGACACTTTTTTAATGCTTAATTACCTTCTAGAGAAGCTGTGAGATTAAAATGTTTATACACAGTATACTTTGTATCCACATGCAGATGAGGCTCTAGGCTGTGCCTCCTGGAGAGAAGCTGGGCAGTCCCCCTGACTGTGGACACTGACACAAGAGCAGAGTGTGAGACAAGGGGACGCAGAAGAGCGCTCGGCTCACTTGCTTGTGGTTACACTTCTGTAACAGACAGAAAGTGCAGCTTGTCTCCCTCTCTGGTCATCTTATTTTTTTTCTTTCCCTTCCCCTATGTTCACCCGTTTTGTTGTTTAAATTCCAAATATGAGTGAAGTCATATGGCATAAGAGACTCTTAACTCTGGGAAACAAAACTGAGGGCTGCTGGGGGGAGGGGGTGTGGGCTGGGGTACCTGGGGGCGGGCGTGGAGGAGGGCACGCGATGGGGTGAGCCCTGGGTGCTTTGTAAGACTGATGAACCTCAGACCTGCACCCCTGAAACACAGAATACACTGTATGTTAACTAAATTCAATTTAAATTAAAATTCTTTAAAGCCCAGAAGAGGAGAGATGAATATGGGCTAAAACTTTTATTTTAAAGTTTCTAAAGGTAGGGCTTTGATGTGTAAGCCATTTCATGGGCTAGGCATCCCATAAAGTCATTAAAAATTTTTTTTGAGACACTGCAAAAAAAAAAAAAAGGACAGCTTAATTTTGTTCCTTAGATTTGTGGGAAATTTTACTCCACTTTTTTTTTTCTTCCTTAATGTACAAGGGTTTCAAGGCCTGTGTTACTAGAATTAAGTGACTTGGTACCTTTGTTTCTCTTTTTCATTTTTTTCTCTTCATTTTTTTCCCTTGCATTGTTTCTTACCTCTCCTGCCTGCCCACATGTGGCTCAGAACCAGTGACTCGGTTGTTGGCAGGTACTCAACAGATTTGACTCAAAAATCTGTATTTTTGGTCAGATCTTTTGATGGCTGCTTATATATTGCCTTTTCTTTCCTGTTTGACAGGAATTATGTAGAATCTAATTTGACTGAGATTTTTCCAGAGTCAAATTTCACTGTTTATAAACTCTTAGGTTTCCTTATACTCAGTTGTTGTGTATAATTTATTTTAAGTATGTACACCACAAAAATAACACCAATACATTTACATACAGATTCAAGTTTAGAAGAACTCATTACTTTGATCTAAAGCAGTGTTCTATTTGGTAGATTATTATAAATTATATAACATATCCATTTAAGTTTCCAAGCAGTGTGGTCTGCAGTGCCCAGTGTTGTGTCTGTGTTCATGTGCACGTATACTTGAATACATACGTCCATATATGTGAGAAAAGTATCTCCCTTTGATTCATTCCCTAGATAGGTAAATACAAAGTGTCTTAGTTTAGGTTTTGTTCAGTGAATCAGATCTTTAGGGAAATTAACGTATAAAGTATATCTCATTTGATTTTTTAAAAAAGAAATTATTTAATATTCTATTTTTGCGTAAACTGTAATCTCCCAGATAATTTAAAGTGGAAGTTCTGCTAGATAATAATATATTCCCATACATCATGCTTAGTACAATGGTGTCTAAAATATGAAATTAATTTTTCTTAAAAATGTCGATGCTGAAATATTGTCCCATCGGTAGGCAAAAGCTGAGTATGTATAGTTTCTGTGTCGTTATGCTGGGTACAGTTGGTGCCTACTAGACGTAATGACTGTGGGTGGGACTCTGGGAAATTTCGTGCTGCTCTAACGGGTGCACTTGGAGGGAGATTATTTGTGCACTGTGATGTGGGTGACTTTTAGATGACGCCTGTTTTGTATTTTCACCGGAAGTAAAATCAGAGTTCGTGTGTGCGTAGTCTAGAGGGTCATTTCTAAGCAAAGGTCGTTAACTCAGAGCAGTCGATCTGCTGTGTTTCAGGAGGATGGCCGCCTCTCGGTGCCGTACATAACGGAGGAGTGTCTGAAGAAGCTGGACACGAAGCAGCAGACCAGCACCCTGTTGACCCTGGTGTGGAGGGACTCCGCCAGCGAGGAGGCCTTTACCCTGATGGCGTCCATCGGCCACACGCTAATGGTGCAGCACCGGATGGTGGTGCCCCGAGTCAGGCAAGTGGCGCGGCCCTCCGCGAGCACCGCCGGGCGCCTCCTCTGTGGCCGCCGCAGCTCCCCTTTCTGGCGGAGTGCGGTGGGGAGGTCCGGCTGGTCACACGGTTCGTGGAGAAGGGAAGTTGGTTTTTCTTTTCTAAACCAACTGGTACTGTTTGAATCCATTCTCCTGGCCTGTTGTGTGTTAAATGAAATAAGCTCATTTCTAGAGCATTGTAGAAATGAGAGTGGAGGTTAGGCCTGGCCACCTTTTTAGACACGGGACTCGGGCTTGTGTTAGAGAACCAGGCGGTTCCCCCCTCCTCGGGCCTTCCCACAGCACTCTTGTTATCAGATCGCCCTGGACAGCGTACTCTAGCACTCTGGAATTGTCGCCTTTCAGAACTTGGAAATCAACTTTTGAAAGGGACAAAATAAAGCCTACAAGTTAGAATGTGGCTTAATTGTACTGAGGAAAGTAAGTGTGACCGTAATGTTGAACTCTTTTCCCTCTCAGTGGGAGTAATAGTGTAGTGGTTTCTTGAGAATTTGACAAATATTTAAGCGGGTACACTGCAGAGACTCGTGGTGGCTGGAGGCGGAAGGAAGGGACGGACGTTACCTGGACGTTACCTGCACGCGACTCCTGACACGTAGGGCCTGTGTTACGTCGGATGACTTATGTTACCGTGAAGAGTTCTCTTCTGTTTTCATAAATGTCCTATAACACGAAAAGAGCGGTTTCTTTTGGTTAGAAGAGCATTCTTTGAAACGAGCCGTATGCAGAGAACACATCAGTGGCTGAAACCACCTTGTAAACACTAGTGCGGCCCCCGCGTCAGGCGCTGTCTTCGCGTCCTGCTGTTTATTACTGTTGGAGGAAGTACGACGCCGGCGGAACTGGGCCCCTCGATTAGGCAGTTAGCTCCCGTAGGTTAATTGCACCCGAGCAGGATGCGGGCTCGCAGGATCACAGCAGCTCAGCGAGCCCGCGGGCTTTTATTGCGGCACCAAGTCCACCGCTGGGCGTAGTGATTACTGGGCGTAAATGCATCACTGCCCTGGTCTGAGGCTCGCGACCGCACTGTTTCCAAAAGGTGTTTAATGGGTGAAGGAGCTTTCTGTGGAACCTTGATTTTATGGCTACTGCACCTATTTCCTCTAAGAAACTCCTCTAGGAATTTTATTTACGGTTTAAATATATTAGGTTTTAAGTATCTAGAATGTTTCTCATAGCTCATGAAAATAAGTAGGCTTACTTGAACTGCAGTGGATTTTCACTGCTTTCAAGTTTTGTTTTGTTTTGTTTAAGCTATGTAAAAGGTGATTAATAAATTCCAGGGCTGATGACTCCCCGTCACCACCGCCAGGCCTATACAAATCCCGCTTACTTTCATGGTTGGGATTTGCGATTTTTATTTTCTCCTCCTCCTCCTCCTCCTCTTCCTCCTCCTCCTCCTCCTCTTCTTCTTCTTCTTCTTCTCCTCCTCCTCCTCCTCCTCCTCCTCCTCCTTCTCCTTCTTCCCCCTTCTTCCCCCTTCTTCTTCCTCCTCCTCTTCAGATTTATTTATTTTAGTGGGGCTAGGGGCAGAGGACAGGCTTCACTCTGAGTACAGAGCCCGACTCAACTGGGGGCTCAGTCCCAGGACCCTGAGATCATGACCTGATCCAAAATCAAGAGTCAGATGCTTAACTGACTGAGCCCCCCAAGCGCCCCTGCAGTTTTAATTTCTGTTTAACAATGATTGTCAGGATGTGTAAAGTAACATGAAGACCCTTTTTACGTTGATAGAGAAAGATTTCCAAGATACATGTTTAAGTGAAAAAAGGAAACTACAGTATAATGTGAATAATAACCTACTTTTTGTGTTGGAATGGTGAGAAAGGGTTGCCCAGGTGGCTCAGTCGTTAAGTATCTGCCTTCGGTCATGATTCCGGAGTCCCTGGATTGAGCCCTACATCGGGCTCCCTGCTGGGTGGGAAGCCTGCTTCTCCCTCTCTCACTCCCCCTGCCTCTGTTCCCTCTCTCGCTGTGTTTCTCTCTGTGAAATAAATAAATAAAATCTTTAAAAAAAAAAAAGTGGTGGATAAAGTAAGAATGTATGTTTGTATTTGCATAAAAGATCTTGGACACATATACAGGAAATTCGTAGAACTGATTATTCACATGTGTGGCTGTGCTGGGGAAGTCAAGAGTAGAGGAGAGTGTGGACTCCTCACTGTATTTTTTTTTTTTACGATTTTTATTTATTAGAGGGAGAGAGAGAGAGAGAGAGAGAGAGAGAGAGAGAGAGAGAAAACATGAGTGGGGGGAGGGGCAGAGGGAGAAGCTTCCCCCGCCAGCAGGGGAGCCTGACGTGGGTGGGCCTCGATCCCAGGACCCTGTGATTCTGACCTGAGCCAAAGGCAGATGCTTAGCTGACTGAGCCCCCAGGCACCCTTCACTGTATGTTCCTTGATTGGTTTTGAGTTTCAGATCATGGAAATTACTTACATTTTTAAAAATTAAGTAACAAATGAATTGCCAGCTCCTTTTGTGAGAGAAAATTTGTAAATCTCGCCTTTGGACTTCGGACTCTGAATAAATATTTGGGTATGAATTTATTTTTTCCTTAGGAAAATGTATTCACCGTCTTTATTCTGTGTGGATGCTACACGGTTGTATTGTGAGAGAGAACAAGAAGGCAGGGTCCCCGCGTCCAGACAGCTAAGCCCAGAAAGACGGGCACTGACGTGGGCACGGGAGGGTGGCGGTGTGCGGGGCTGGGGTTCAACGCGGGCTGACTTAGAATCTGAGCCAGCAGGTGCAGGTTACTGTGTCATCAGCCCGGCAGGCAGCAGGTTACTGTGTCGTCGGCCCGGAAGGCGGCAGGTTACTGTGTCGTCGGCCCGGCAGGTTGCTGTGTCGTCGGCCCAGCAGGCGGCAGGTTACTGTGTCGTCAGCCCGGCAGGTTACTGTGTCGTCGGCCCGGCAGGCGGCAGGTTGCTGTGTCATCACATGGGTTTGTGCTTTTTGAAAATGTTAAATGCAGAGCTGAGGACTGTGCCCTTCTCTCCCCTGCCTTTGGTCACACCTCACCCTGTTCTGCCGGGGCTCGGGGGGCGGCTCCCCATGGCTCCCCCCAGCAAGCCCAGCCCTCCGTGGCCTTCTGCATGGCCGCCCTTCCTCCTCTCAAACCTTCCTCCGCTGGTACCTTTGCAGACACTGTTCTCATCAATTTCCCTTTGCTGTTGGGCTTCTCTTTCTGTTTCCTCCATGGGCTCTTCTTTGTCCCTGTGTTTCAGTGTTTCCTCAACGTCTTTGACTTCTTTTCCCTTCAGTTTGTTTCTTTCTACTTAGTTGATTCTCTGGGTGATAGAGGTGCCTTCACCCACTTTCTGGAGCTCCAGACTCCTATTTAGCTGTTTAACAGGGGCTGTACCCAGACTCCTTACATATTCCCTAATATTGAGTTCAGCATCTTTCCCCCTGGGGGTTACAGTGGGGGAGCCACTAGCAAAATGTAGCTGCTTCACTTTAATTACATTACATGAGAGTACAAACCCAGGTCCTTGGCCACACAGCTTGCCACATTTCCAGTGCGTAGTGGTCACCTGTGGCTGCCCAGGGCCAGCCTATTAGATGGCGCAGCACAGACCATTCCCAGCATCGCAGAAAGTTGTGTTGGACGGACTTGCTGTGGCGTTTAGGCTTAGAGTCGTTCCTTTCTTGGTCATTCTGCACCTGCATTCAGTCACTGGGATATGTGCGTGCTCCGTTCTTACCGTCTATTTTGCCAAACACGTGACCCTAGTGTTCCTCTCCTACTCATGTACCTGCCAGCCCATCCCCTTTGCTTTCAGGAAAAAATTCACATCCCGTAGTTGATCAGTTGTTCTGGATCCTTCACTTATCAAGCGTTGGCTTACCTCTCTGCTCCAGCCATGCTCGCACTGGCTTTCTGCCGCCCCCGTGTTTCAGGCTGGCCCCCCTCTGCTAGACTCTGTCCAGATGCACCTTCCTCCTTCGTTCTTGGCTCGGTTGTCTGCTGGAGTCACAGTAGCTTGCCCTCTGGCAGAGGCCTTCCCGGGTCACACTCGGAGATTTCGCCCGTAGTTCCGACTCACCGTGACAGTGGCATCTGGTGGCAGGAGTGGGGCTGACAGCCCGGGAGCTCGCTGCACTTGTTCTTGGTCTCAGCTCTACTGGGGGACTTCGGAAACCTTTGGGGATTTTAAAAGATAGTGTTTTAGGGATCACGGAGGTTGCTCTTATAATTTGCATATGGTTTTCTTGAAAATACATCTGATCACAAGGCCTCACAGATCAGTTTTATTGCAACATGTGCTTCTTTTTTTTTACCAAAAACTAATAGAATGGGCTAACTTAATTATATTTTATGTTATGAACTGTGGTTTGGATATCTATGTGCCTGGAAGCGCGTGGCTGTTGTCCTGTTTTCTGGGCGCTGTCAAGTGCGTGTGGTAATGGGGTCACGAGCTCCTGTCTGTGATAAGTCGAGGTAGCGTGAGATTGCACATGACTTCAGCGGCAGGAAGCCCAGATTCGTGTTTTGTTTCATATTGCAGATTATATTACTCATGTTTTTGTAAATAATTTTTTATAATTTCTTTTGAAAATACTGAGGCTGGATACCTACAGAGAAAAATTTCCTTTTGCCATGATTTCACGCTTGCTTTTGTCATCAGTGACATTTCCAGTGCAATCAATACATTTAATTCGCTTTTGATTCACGTTAGAATTTTCCATGCCAGAAGCCAAATAGGATTTGTGAGCTTTTAAACATTTCAGTACATAATGATTTTATTATTCAATCTATTTGAAGTCAAATATAGATTACAAACTAATTGATAATCATTATTGGTAGACATATCAAATTAATAAGCAGTCTTGACTTGGTCAGACTTAGCAGTAAGTGAGTTTTGACACTTCTGAGAATTTTCGAAGCATTTGTGAGTGACGGCCGATTCGCAGGAGACACAAGTAAACTCGGGAAAAGCACAAGTGCGGCCTATATCGATCTTACGTGCGCTTTTTAAGAAATAGTAAGGAAAGCAGGCACCGTAATGAATGCTGCTCCCCTTCTGGTGAAACTGTAGTATGAGGGAAAGTTCCGTTTTCAGGTGTGTTCATTTGTAAGTAAAAGCAGCTGTCGGGACAGAGGGCGTTGTCTGCGGGGCCTCGTTGGGGCTTTAGCACGGGAGCGCTGACGGCAGGAGCTCTCTATCTACAGCTTCCCCTCTGGGTTCTCGGCAACTTGCCTCAAACTGAAATATGTCTTAAAGTTTTTGTAATAATAGGGGCGCCTGGGGGGCTCAGTTGGTTAAGCGACTGCCTTCGGCTCAGGTCATGATCCCGGAGACCCAGGATTGAGCCCCACATTGGGCTCCCTGCTCGGTGGGAAGCCTGCTTCTCCCTCTCTCACTCCCCTGCTGGTGTTCCCTCTCTTGCTGTGTTTCCCTCTGTCAAATAAATAAATAAAATCTTTTAAAAAAATTGTAATAATAAAGGAAATTTAGAATGCATTTTTAATCTTATCTCAGAGGTGAAATGTTATATGTGTATCTTAATACTTATTTTGTCGAAAAGCGATACTTGGAGCAGGAAAACATGGAGTATTAGGTCTGTGTTGTTAGTGAGACCCTCCGGTCATTGTTGATGGCTGTTTCTTACCAAGAGAAGTGGAAGTGGTCTCGGGAGGTCCCAGAGGCCAGGGGCCACAGCGCCGAGGAGACAGAAGAGCCCTCAGGCACTCGGGTCTGTGCTTGTTCCCGCCGCAAGCTGGCTATACATGCTGGGGGTAGGAGTCAGGCTCTGTTAGCTCCAGCACCCCACAAAAACTATATGACACGGGGTGATTCACACATAGTTAAAACGTGGGATTCTGTCCTCACAGCATTTTCATCTGCACGTTTTCCTTCTGGGCTCATTCCTAACACACCCTCTGCTTGCACTGACAATGGTGACGTCCTCCAGTCCTGCTCACCTAAATCCTGCTGTTGCTTGTCTGCTTTCTCATTTCTTCTGATGAGCAGGGAGCCTGATCTCCAGGACCCTGTGTTCACAACCCAAGGCGGGAGAGTTCGGAGCTCACCCGGCTGCACCACACCCTGGCGCCCCTAAACTTCCACCCTTTATCCACAAAGATCTCTAGTCTTCTTAATCAAATTGATACTGTACAGGAGGGTTTTTAAAAGCCTTGAAAACATACCTTTACATCTGAATTCTATTTGAGATGCTAGTTAAACCTTAAAAAACACGTTTTTATGTGTTTAAGAATGGAGACTTAAAATTAGTAATTTTTTTTAAAAGATTTTATTTATTTGACAGAGAGAAACACAGCGAGAGAGGGAACACAAGCAGGGGGAGTGAGAGAGGGAGAAGCAGGCTTCCCGCTGAGCAGGGAGTCTGATGCGGGGCTCGATCCCAGGACTCCGGGACCATAACCTGAGCCGAGGGCAGTCGATTAACCAACTGAGCCACCCAGGCGCCCCTGTATTTAAAGTTTTTTAAGTGTAAATTAGTGATATTATTAGTACCATAAAATATAGCATATTAATATAATATGTACCCATCGGGTGAGCAAACTCAGCCTGTGCTTTTGAGCAGCCTGTCTCATTCTCGTGGCGTGGACCTCACCGCCCCGGCTCAGGCCTGCCGAGCTCTGGAACAGCGGGCAGCCTGGTGTAGGAAGCATGCTCTTTGTGGGCTTAATACAGACGTTTTCTGAATTATGTACCATCTTCGGTTTATAGCTTTCTTGAATTTTGAAGAAATGTGTTGAATGAATATCTGCTTATTCTCACTTATTTTTCCCCCTTCTCTCTTTAGGCTTCTCTACAGTTTAGCCTTTAATGCCAGGTTTCTGAGGCATCTGTGGTTTCTCATCTCTTCTATGACAACACGGATGATCACAGGGTATGTGGCACGTGGCCTTACACACCGAGCTCCATGGAAGGCGGTGGCCTGATTGAAACACGCTAAGATGGTATTCTGAAGTACTGCTTATTTCATGGAAGAAAAAAATCTAGATAGCCTCAATTTCATAAAAAGAAGAACCTAATGCCTAACTTTACAGTTGCTTATCCATATACATTAGGAGTATGGCTTTATCTGACAGTAAATTTTTGTTTTATTAACATATGTATTATTTGCTTCAGGGGTGCGGGTCTGTGAATCATCAGTTTTACACGATTCACAGCACTCACTGTAGCTCATACAGTGAATGTGCTTTTAATACCGTACTCTTTAAAATCATATGGCTTTCATATGTTCTTGATAGTGAAAACAGAGTTGAAGCAGATTTAACCCATTACAGACATTAAAACATTAAATATTGTAGAGGTCGGATTTTGAAGCTTTTTATTTCTATAATTTGATTTTTTATATGAAACATTATGTAACTTAAAGTCTGGGATCTTTAATATCTGTATGTTAATTGAACTAAGCAGAGAGAGTTTACTATTCAAATGTCCGTCATGCCGAGCTGACCTGGCCTCGTGGCTGATGGCTCTCCTCTCTCGGGAGTCCAGGCGAGCTCCTTTCTGCTGGGACAGGAAAAGATGGGTGCGTGACTCGGGTAACCAGAGACTAAATTTAAATGCCACTAGCTGTGCTAGTAATCGCAGCGGTCTGCAGTGTGTCCAATGAAGGAAAGACACCTCTCAGCTTTAGGGCAAGAGTTGGGAAGGGGTGTCCTTCTGTCTTCTTCTCTGTCCTCCCCTCCCCCCAAGCTCTCCCCACTCCGTCCCTTCCTCCCTTTCTTTCCTGACAAGCAGTTGAAGGAATTTCGGCGTGTGCGGTGGGGCGTCCCGAGTGTGAGCACGCGCTGATTGGGTCACAGGGTGGCGTGCAGGAAGGACGCCGCGCTGTGCTGCTTTGTCTCGCGGCCGCCCTTGTGCGGCGGAGGCCCGGCGGGTCACTGACCTGCACACGCTCTTCTGAAAGTAAAAGGGAATGTCCGTTTACGAAATAGCATCACTTTGAGGGACGTACTTGGTTTTCTTCATTTAATGTCCGTGCCTCGCCAGTGGCTGCGGACACTCACAGGGGGGAAGCGAACAGGGAGAGGCGCGGGGATTAGAGAGGACTGCTGTGTCTTCGTGTCCAGAAACATTCTTTTCCAGTGAAAATGTAAACTTTTTGTGTATGTTTTGTCAGTTTTCCCGGGGATTTTCAGCCACTTATGATTAGGCCAGCCGTGGCCTGTGACAGGTTTGTTGAGCGCAAAAGATCCGGGGCCGCTGGGATGGGACATTGCGGCCGGCCTGCAGTGCCTCGGCTCGGCCAGCGATTGCCTGCTTGTGGCCTTGTGTCCTGGCAGGGAAACGGAGTCATAGTGCAGGGCAGGGATCGAGGTGTCACTAGTTACGTTCAACTGTCAGTACTGCTGTCTAAGTCTCTAAAGTGACACAGAACTTTTAAAACTCATTATCGTTTAGAAACCAGTTTGAGAATTTGGGTTTCAATTTATTTGTTGAATTAAAGTCCCTCAAGAAACTTTTGATGGGATAAATATCAGGATTATATTGCTACAGTGTGAGTTTCCTGAGTTTACTATTAGAATATGATTTAAAATTGAATGGCCTGATTTTTCTGAAATTAGCATTGAGTTAATTTGGAAATAGTTTCATAACAAGACTTCTGCTGGGACGCGTAAGTTCTAGCGAGCATAGTGGTCATCACTGGAGCGTGAGAAATTGTGCATTTCCCTGTTGACCCTGTGACTTGTTGGTGGGTTAGACTCCTGGGGGTCGTGACCTTCCAGGCTCCGGGGTGACTGAGGGTCAGCTGAGGGTACAGGAGCGCGTGCACTGCTGGCTCGTCTTTGCTCTTGGGCCTCCCGTTACCAGAGCCTTCCATGCGCTGCCTCGGGGCCTTAGCTCTGTGCGGACTGTTCTGACTGAATTGCCCATTTCTTGTCACCCTGGCGCCGGCAGTAAGTAGTACTTAAGGTAGCCTAAGTGGTACTCTTAGAATTCTTTTCCGGCAAGAAAGCATGTGGTAGCAACTTCCGTAGAAGAGAAACTGGTGGAAGGGGCCGCGGTGGCGGCAGACACGGCGCAGGAGCTGTCCTGCGGGGGCTGCGTCCGGAGGCGAGGAGCTCCCCGTGGTCTCGGGAGCTCACAAGCTGGCCAACTCTCCAGGCCCTGAATCGTGCCTTTTCCATTACAGTTAGTTATGGACTTTTTATTGTCTCATGAGCCTTTGAGACTGACCTGTTTCCGGAGGAGTGTTTGAGTCAGGGTTTTGGGCAGACAGTGTGGCCCGCGGGGAGTCAGGAAACACATGCTTCCTTCATGTTTCTGCTGGAGGAGAGCACAGGCACATCTGACCCTCTTTGCCAATCATATTTTCTGTCATTTAAATGAAAATGATTCATCCCTTTGGTTTACCTAGTGAGCTTTAAAGAGAAAAAACAAGCACACATTGAATCAGTGCCGTCGTCTTAGGGAGCCCGAGTGCGAGAGCGTTGCGCACGCGGACCCATATGCGCCTAACTGCTGGGCGTGGTTGAGTGCCAGGACTGGTGACGGGTGACCACTGCGGGCTGGCCTGTCACTCTTCTGTAACGCGACCTGAACCACGTCCCCGCGAATGGCGTTCACTCATCACGGTCCGCTTTTGTTTGTGTGGTTCTGCCAGGGAGCCAAGAGGTACCATTTCTACTAATATCAGTGAAGCATAGGACGTTAACGTGGTTTTCTTCTGTCTGTCAACACAATTTACTTCTGTGTGAATGGCCCAGTTCCAGGCCTGGTGGGGAATATGCTCACGAGGTGGAGGAGGGCTCCTGCCCCCGTAAGACTGGCCAGCTCAAAGGGAGCCCCCACGCCTCCTTTACCCTAACATAAAGACCCCTTTTGTGTCATCTCGGCTTTGGTCAGGAGGTAGGACGGTTGTACTTTGTCCCTTTTTATATGTCTTCCCTGCATTTTTATTTTGGACAGTTTGGTTTATTTATTCCATCCATTGCTTCACTCATCGAGTGCCGGGTGCTAGGGCTATGCACGGCAGGAAGGGCCGGCCGGGATCGGGACACATAGGAAGGTGGTCAGAGGACGGTTCTTCTCCAGGACAGTGGAGTTCAGACTGCACATCTGGGTCCCTGTCCTCACAGTCCTTTTGGTGGCGGTGCTCTCCCCTGAAGTGGGCCCCAAGGAGATCTAAAGCTCCAGGTGGCTCAGACCAGTGCGGTGGCGGCAGAAACCCCACTAGAATAAAAGGACATTTGCCTGGCCTTCACTTCTGGCTTGCTCGCTCACATAACTCTTGGCAGTGGTGGGCAAGTAATTTTGGTAATTTTGGATCCTTAGTCCTGGTCATAATGCGTCCAACACATACATGTGATTTTGTCGAAATAGATTGTCGAGGTATGAAGATGAGAGGGCGATCTCACCCACAGCTCCGGACTGACTGCACATGCTGTAGGGACCATGGAGCTGCATAGATTGGGAAGATCTTGCCGGTGAACCTCTTTTCACTGAGCATTCAGTAAGACAAGGAACTGCATTTCGCCAAGGGAGAAAGGGAACAGGTTCTAGGTGGGAGAAGTAAATTTAGTAGTTCATCGCTCTTGACACGTGAGAGAGACGATGGGGCTGTCTAAAGGATCGCCTTACTTTTGAGCTGCTCTAGGATGGCTGAAAACTCCTGGCAAAAGCAGGAGCGGTAACAGGAGCTGGTAGATAAGCGTGGCTAACAGAATCAAGGCCCAGGATACCAGAGGGGGAGCTCTGTTCCTGAAGCTGTTATCGGGGGTCAACACTCCACCGTTTTGAATGGTCCTAAATGTAGGCAGCTGGATGAATGTTTCATGAGATCAGCATGATACTTTGTTAAATATGTTAAGTAGAGAGGGAGGAAGGGGTAGTTTTCAACATAAAAGTGGTGGCATTACTTACCGTCTGTCCAGGGACCGCTGGCACTCCCAGTAATTGCTTCCGTCGGGTTGAGCACGGGAGCAGAAACATCCGTGCAGAGTGGCGGCTCGATGTCTTGCTTTCTAGTTTGAGCTGTTGGCTAACCTGTATTGTTGGAAGGACTTTACCTTCCCTCTAAGTAGTTCAGTTGCTGATATGAATGTCATTTTCCCTGATTATGTTTGATATCATGTCTTCATTCATCTCCAAGTTGGAACTCACCTTGAAATCATCTTTTCCTCCTGCCCTTTCAAGGTCTATGGTGCCGCTGCTCCAGGTGATCTGTAGGGGCTCCCCCATGTCTTTGGAAGACTCCAGTCGGGTCATCCCTCTCTTCTACCTGTTTAGCTCTCTGTTCAGTCACTCACTGATTTCCATACATGACAATGAATTCTTTGGAGATCCCATAGAAGGTAAGAGTTTTGAGGAATCCATTTTTTACTGGCTTCATGGCCTCTCTCTTTTCATAGATGATAGAAAATTTTAAGTCTCTTAAGTCTTTCACTGTGTTTAGAAATGGGAAAAAAAACAAATATGATAGAACATCAGATTGTGTTTTCCAGTTGTAGGTCAGAGACAATCATCAATGATGCCTTTCACTCTAGAGGAACTAGTGATGTTGTCTCGTTGCCTTCGAGACGCCTGCCTCGGCATCATCAAGTTGGCTTATCCAGAAACAAAACCAGAAGTTCGAGAAGAATATATTACGGCATTTCAGAGTATCGGAGTTACAACTAATTCTGAAATGCAACAATGTATACAGATGGAACAGAAACGATGGATTCAGTTATTTAAGGTATACAGTATGTGGGGTTTCTTGTTTGTGTTTGTGTGTGTGCATGTTTACTGATATCAAATGTACAAATGTGTTCTGACTTGACTCATTCCCTAAGAACAGAAGTACAGATTTGTTTTAGGCATAATTTTTAATTTCCAAGACCTTTTTAAATGAAGAAAAGTCATTTTTATCTTATTTTTGCCTGCTTTGAAACCCTTGGTTTTACACTGTTACATGCATCTTTTATAAGTTGCTCTAAGTACTGTGAGTGACAAGATGAATTATATATAACATTTTTGAGTATTTTCATTTTTCAAATGATCTCTACAGATTTTATTTTTTTAATCTTTTCAGAAATTGATTAACAAAGGTGGGGAATAAAGTCATTAATGAAATGCAGGTTGCATATGAATGATTTAAAAGTACCTTCATTTTTAAGCATGCAGAGAGAGACGTTATGCGTGACTGTCGCTGGAGCACTGGCAGGAAGTCACCACCACTGAGAATATGACTGTGGGGAGAAAAAAAGAAAAGGGAAAGGGTGCTTGACTTGCCATGAAATCTCTGCAGCAAACACATCTAGTCAGCTAAAATGGCTCATTAAAGGACTGAGAGCAGAAGAAGTGCATTTTCCAAATTGAATGCTGGATTTACAGTCCGTTTAGTACCCGCGACCCCTCGCACACTAATGTGCAGTTGGAGTCATCAGCTGTCCCTTCAGGTCTTTTATCACTGCTTTTGTCAAGCTATCTATTTAATTGAAAGAAGTTAATTGAATGAAAATGATCAACTAAGCTTGTATTAATATTGCTAATGGAACTTTCTTCTTGGCCATGTTTGGAGAAAGATGTCAAGCTAGACTTTAGGAAAGGCCCATTAATGCTTGCACTTAACCTGATGGGCTAATTAAGGGCTGCTTATTCATCCGACGAGTGCACGATAGTCTCTATCCAGCCCGTTCTGCCTGATTTTACAACACATTTCACTTATGAGCATGAGCGTTAGTAGCAGTGCGAGTAACTGATAATGTTTTGATTGCACTGGACACAGTACTAATGCACCATTGAATTCATAATTTGTGCAGATTGATGTAATGTATGTTTGCACAATTTATTTTAACTACCTATCTCTACATTCCCAAGTAAACTTGAAAGGTCACATGCTGAACCCTTAATACATCCACTCGTAAAGACTGACAACTTTGCAGCTTTTCTGAGTTAAAAATAAGCTATTCTCGCCTGTTTCAGGCTTAAAATTCTCAGGGACACTTGGCTGGATCTGTGTGCTCTGGTAGCATATGTGTTCTTCAAGTGTCTAATTAAACTCTGGGGTCGTTGTTGGTAGAGCTTTCCTTTATGGGGGCGTCGGGGTTTGTGTACCGTGTCAGATAATCTCACTACTTCATAGCACCTATTGAGAACTTCATCATTTTCAGATGACAGGCTTATCTTTAGGACTTAGAAATCTCAGGATTTAATAATGCTATAGAAGATACTTTCCTGGGCCCTGTTTTACTTTGCTTAAGCACTAAATGAAAATTGTAGTGAATTTTTTCTTATGATTCAAAATGACTCATTACCACTTGATTAGGGATTGAAGGTCTTAGGAATTAAGAAGGTCCACTTTTTTTAGTAAGGGATTGTTTTAGGTTTGAAATTGAGTTGTTACAAAGACCTTCTGAGTTTAGGACAGAATTGTTTGAAGACAATTTTTTGAACAAAATTTCTGTTCTTTGCAGGCAGGGGGAGGGCAAACTGTTATACTCCCTGCTGGTAAGCTGAGCTGTAAAAATACTGAAAAGTGGGGGTGCCTGGGGGGCTCAGCTGGTCGGGCGACTGCCTTCGGCTCAGGTCATGATCCCAGAGACCCGGGATCGAGCCCCACATCGGGCTCCCTGCTCGGCGGGAAGCCTGCCTCTCCCTCCCTCACTCCCCCTGCTTGTGTTCCCTCTCTGGCTATGTCTCTCTCTGTCAAATAAATACAATCTTTAAAAAAAAAAATACTAAAAAATGAAGGCATAGTTTTGCGCTGTAGAGAAGGGCTCGGCTGCTACTAGTGTTTCTTTTAAGAAAAAATTATCTTTAATACAAGATAAGAAGAATCCCCCTCATCAGCTCCCGTGTCGCAGACGGTATTGTCATCGCTTTACGTCCGCTGAGTCATCGCACACAGTCACTGCCAGGAACGCGCCGGTATCACCCCGTTTTACAGATGCGGCCACGGCGGGGCGGGTAGAGCCTTCCCTTGAACTCCGCTGCTCTGCGATCCCTTCCAAAAAGCACCAGAAGAGGATGTTAGATTTTTTTGTGCATTTTTTTTAAAGACTTTATTTATTTGAGAGAGTGAGAGAGAGCATGAGAGGGGAGAATGCCAGAGGGAGAAGCAGACTCGCCGCGGAGCTGGGAGCCAGATTGGGGACTCAGTCTCGGGACTCCAGGATCATGACCTGAGCCAAAGGCCATGGCTTAACCACGGAGCCCCGATTTTTTTGTGCATTTTAAAATGTGCCAAATTTGAGTTGAAAATTCAAGGTAGAATCAACCGAAGAAGGTAATAACATTTTGCCAGTCATTTCCTGCCTTCCGCTGATTTTGACAGAATTGCAAATGATGAGACCTGACTCCTTCAACCACCAGCCATTTTCATTTTTCAGTCTTATGATGGTCCTTTCAAACTAATTTCTGTGAGAGGCTCTGTTGGCTGGTCACAGGACATAGAATTTTAAGTAGATCGAGTCATCTTTCTTTGTCACTCTAAGGACTGAGGTCAGTTGCCGAGCCCCGCGTTGACACTGCTAAAACAGACTCTGCGTTTATCAGATTTACAAGCTCGTCTTGGAGTGTAAGTTGTAGCTGTGATTACCTTCGCCCTGTGCGACACGTCTTCATGTGCAGCGGGCCACGCTATAGGAGCCACCTGCGAGGGAGGTGGCGGCTCGCGGAGCAGGAAGGAGGCTCTCCACACCTTTCTCGGCCGCACACGTCTGTCTGGGGAGAGAGGGGTCTGTCTTGCGGGTGCTGTTCGCTTTCTCAGGGGCTGATTTCAGTGTTCAGTTCCAGAAAGAATTTTTTTTTTAAGTGAAAATTAAAACCACAGCCACACCCGAACAGAATGCTCACATGCCCCCATCAGGCTTCCGTGTTTGGTGAAACCACACACCCTTTGTTCTCACAGCGCTGCTCGTGCCCTTTTCCGTCTTTGAGGTTTTGGTTTTGTTTCTGACTACTAAATGAAAGGGGTACTTTAATAAATATTTTGTAGTGTTTTAAACATCCAGGAGAATCCTGCTGTCTTTGAAAATACAGCAGTGTTCACGAGTAGTAACTGAGGGCTTTATAAAACTTGGTTCACCTTTGACACGGGCCGTCCGCATCAGATGCGTCACGGCCTCTGTGGGCGCAGAGCACGCTCGCCAGTTGCACGAACACGCGGGCACCGGGCAGTCGTGCGTGGTGGTTGGCCCGGCCCACGTGCTCTCAGCATGTTTACGTGGTGAAAAAGACGAACATTCAGCTAATGACATTGAGATACATGAGATCAGCATCATCAGAGCAGGTAGGACAGAAAAACGACTGAGGTGGTGCTCCTGGAGCTGGTTGGTCGTTGCTGGTGTTTCTGCGTAGCCTCCGTTAGGAACTCAGATTTGTAAACACTCCTTACAGAACATGCATTTCCCACGTCACACACTCACCACACTCAGGTACCCATAGGTTATGTGCTGTCTGTATTCTGTACTTTGTATCGCACTTCTTGAAGAATTACCCAAGATGTCTGAGTTTACTTACCAGGTTTTACATACAATATTTCAAATAAAAAGCGATTGTTATTTTATATTAAATGTAATTTAGTCTTGCAGTTGCCTTTTGTAATTCGGACTCTGTACTTTTTTTGTAATTTAACTGAATGTCGGAGTCTCCATCGCGAAATGTCAGACTTTGCCCGTAGTGGCCTTCAGCAGCCAGTGTACATATCACGCTAATTATGTGAGTGAGGGAACATCGTGATGCCTAAGACCACGTCCTTGAGTCACCAGGGTTTCCTGTGAGGGCGTGGCCAGCGCACCCAGACACGTGGATGGTCCCGGGGAGCAGTGCCAGCTGTGCGCCGTCTTGGCCGGGGGCCACTGTCCAGGGTGGGCTTTAGGAGTGGTCTCTGTTTCTCAGCAGTCGCACCTACTTGCCCTTCTCTCCATTGGGTTCAGGGAACCTGTTTGTGTGTCACCTTTTCTTAATTCAAATGGTAAATAATAGAATACATACAGCAGTTGTGTTCCTCGACGTTTACTTAGATGATTTTTTTGAGTCATTGAATGTGTGTATGATCTTTAAGATTTAGATCTAGCATGGGAGAACATGATGTGGGGACAAGAGTCAAACACCGGATAAGTGTAATATGTTCTATTACAACTGTCGAGGTCTGCCGAAACTGTATATTGAGCTGGCTGTGGTGAGTTAGCCCAGTGTTTGCTTGCTGACGGTGTTATCTGGCTTCCTAGTCCTGACCACGCTTGGGCCCGACTGCACGCGGAGCAGGGGCTCCTGGGCAGCAGTCACAGACACTTGACTGGCTTCCCTGCAAACGAATTAAGTTGAAATTGCTGTTGGGGCCTCTGCATATGGGCCACAGTGTGCGAGGAGGGCTGGAGAAGCACAGGCCTGTCCCCGAGGGCGTCAGCCGCCGGGGGTGCTGGGCGGAAGCCGTGAGGGGGTGGGGCAGTGAAGTCAGTCCACGTGCATGTTGGTCAGAAAGCGTGTCTTGTTAACAGTTGTGTGTCATGAGTAAATGTCAGCCCGTACCTGTTCGGCGTGAACTCCTGTAAGATACTAATATAGCTGCTTACGAAAGTGGACACATAGGCTGGGGCGTCCGTCATACGGGATGGCGGTGCTTCCGTCTCTGCTGCTGGAAGAGCATGTGTCTATGTGGTGGGCTCCGTGGGCGCTCATCTGGCCCCGTCCCAGACAGGATCGCACGCGCCCCGGAACTCACTGACACGTGCTCTTTCTTCAGAGGAGCAAAACCAAGGGACTTCGGAGTTAAAGTGCATTAGGTCAGTGACCACACTCTGTTATGACCGTGGAGTGGGCCAGGTAGAGCCCCGCACTGCGCTGTTCTCGGTCTGCCCCAGCTGCAAGTGAACCCGTCACCGTAAACCCATAGGCCCCGGTGACCACCTGCGAGCACACTGGCCTGCGCCCAGTTCTGCTGCTTCAGAGGGGTGTTACTGTAGTGAGGGGCAGGCTGCCACACGGCCCGGCGTAGACGGCTCTGCTCGCTGGTGAGCAGTAGCTCGTCACAGGGCCGTGTGCTAGGTCTGCACATGCTTGTGCGCACGTAGTCCCGTCTGTGTGGCCGAGCTGCTCGAGCGCTGCTGTCTCCTGTCCACGGGCCTCGCATCCAGGTGCTGTGTCCGCCAAGGGCCCTTTCTCACCCATTTTTTTGGACACAGAATTTTTGGTATCTCCAAATACCAGGAAGGAGTTGTATTTCTATCATCATGGATGCTGAATTGTGAAATTTTAAAAGGAACTCTCCGTTAAACAATTGAAATTATCCAGTCGTGTTTGTCTTGTGGGTACATTTGGAAATTTATCGCCTTACCGTGATTTTATTACCCAAGTTATATTTTGTTCTAATTCCGTGTCCAAATCATATTTTACTTGATTAGAGGCAGTGTCTATAGAGGCCTGGCTGATTTTTTCAGAAAATACCATTGTAGTCGTACTTTAACTACATAGTAGTTGTGTGATGAAACCCTGTTTGTAAAGCTTTAAGACTTTGGATTTACAATTTGACATTGGTTTATCTTGGTTTATTACAAAGTACATTTGTATTTAATATGAAACATCAGGTCCTTTTTATTTATTTATTTATTTTGAGAGACCGAGCATGTGTGTAAGTGGGGGGAATGGCAAGGGAGGAGAGAGAGAATCTGCAGCCGACTCCACACTGAGCACAGAGCCCACCACGGGGCTCAGTCCCACCGTGGGGCTCAGTCCCACAGCCCTGAGATCACGATCTGAGCCAAAATCCAGAGTCGGACGCTCAGTGGACTCAGCCCCCTAGGTGCCCCGTCGCCAGGTCTTTTTAAAGCAGGCAGTGCCATCAGTTTTTTTTAATCATGTATTTTTAAATTCATAATTAGTTATGAATCCCAAGCCAATCATCCAATGCCTACTGGGTTTCTAGGTAGGTAGTTGGGCGTTTCTTCCTCGGGAGCTCCCTGCGGGCCAGGGCGGGACTAGTGCTCATTGCAGAAGCAGTAATGAGCACTTCAGCTATGCTGGTGTGGGGAAGCTCCGCGAGGGAGGTTAGTCCGAGTTTGTGCAGAATTATGGTGAGAAGTAGGCCTATCTCCAGAGACTTACATAAGGGAGATACCTGGGATTGTTTTTCATTTTTGACAGATGTCAGAGATCCATCCAGGACAGTTTTCCCCCCCTCAGTGCTCTTAATAGAATGTCTTTTCAGAAAAATACGAAATGCTATTACTGTAGAAAAAACTCTTACGGAATTGTCACTTGGAGATTTCTTGCATTAAAGCTCCAACGAGCTAATACGTTTCCAAATTTGTGTTTGGAAAACTTCCATTACTGCCTTCTTTGTAGTCCGCCTTTAACACATTCCTGATAACTTTCCTCCCCTCTTTGGTGCGTGGTTCACAGCTTTGTACCTGAAATTCATTCTCGGGGCCCCAGGATTCACCGTGGCCTGAGGTGGGGGCGACCAACGCGCGCAGGGCTGTGGCGGGGAGCGCGCCTGGCCCTTTGCCGTCCGGCGCCCGGCGCTACCTCCGTGTGGGGTCGCTCCCGAGCTTGATGGTGTGACTCAGCCCCGTGCTTCCTCCGCAGGTGATCACCAACCTTGTGAAAATGCTGAAGTCCAGAGACACGAGGAGAAATTTCTGTCCTCCGAATCATTGGCTGTCGGACCAAGAAGATATTAAAGCAGATAAGGTTTATTGAAAGATCTTTCTAATGTTTTTCATTAAGTGTATTTTTTCAGCTTTTGTTTTTCTGAGGAGAAGGATACATTATTTTAAAATGTTTTATTTATTATTCACTATGTAACTAAATAGTAACAGCTTCTTTTATCATTAAGTCTTAGGTTCCTAGAATAAATAGCAGTATCATTGACTTAAAGATATGTCCTGAGCTTATTGTTAAACCTCATTTTCTCCTTTAACCACAAATTATATTGGGGCCCAGTGGCTCTTTGTTGGGATTGCAGGAGATTTTGCTTTTATTGGTGTTACAGTTATCAGTGTGTATTTAATAGCACAAGGAGATGGAACATGTTCTTGATTTTTTTGAAGAAACAGACAAATTTGATTATTACTTAGCTCTAGATCTAAAGTAGATTCAATAGTATAAATATTTTTAGAAATTTAACAAAGGTCATGAACTATTTGAATTTTCATTCTTGTCAGAAAAAGGCGTGATTGTATTCATTTCAAAATCTTGGGGATGAGGGCGGAGAGTGGAGGGTCTAGAAGAAACAAGGCCATAGAAACATTTCAGGAAAGAAGACAGCGCCCCTTTACACCTATTTCAGATACGGTGTGTGCACGAGCCTTGAAGCATGTGGCTTCTAGCTGTGCCTGCTGGTCAGGCCGAGAAACCTTGCCCGACCCTGTCGCGATGGATGTCCTGTAGCGAGACCCCTGGGGGGGGCGTCCTGTCACCGGACAGCACGGGAGCCACGGGAGGCTCCAGCCCTCTGACTGGGTGCAGCGGACTGAACCATGAACAGGCTTAAATCTTCCAGGTCCTAAACCTACAAAGACAAAGCACTTGATTGGCCATCTTGTGGGGAGCAGAGGTGCCAGGTCACGGTGGGAGACTGGTTTGGGAAGCAGTAGTCGTGCCCAAGCCTGCCTGTCCTTCCCGACCGCTCCATCCCTCAGGCGAAGTGAGGAGAGGTGATGGGAAAGCCTCCTAGGTGGAGAGGTAGCCAGGAGTGCGTGACCCGGCTCCCACAGTCTGCCGGCTGTGAGGACTGCGCCGTGGGGCCGTGCCCCTGGGGTGCAGACCCCTGGGGACCTGCCCACACTGCCCTGGAGGCCCCCACCGATGCGGGTCCAGGGCCCGAATGCCCGTCAGTGTGCAGCTGCATGACCCCAGAGGGCTCAGCTGTGTCCCGTGGCGTAACTGATTCCCGTCCTGACACGAGTTCTCCATCCGTCGCTGCCTGCGCAGTGTTCTGGCTGAAAGTCCTGGCTCAGGGAAACTTCTGGATGTAATTGCATGTCAGTAGGGAAATGCAGGGCCCAGAAACCTGTGTTAACCCCGAGGGGACACAGCGAAATCCAGGTGGTGGGGAACAAGGCAGGAGCACTGACCAGGGCCATGGCCAGGGCTGAGGGAGCAGGCAGAGCCCCAGAGCTTAACACAATGTCCACGAACCCTGGCCTTACTAGGGCACTGATGCAAGCAAACTTAGTTTTTAGAATTGTAAGACACCAAGTATTTAGTAAGAAATTAATTCTTCAAGTGTGATGTGTTTTCGCTTGTGAGGTCATCAGAGTGACAGTTCGCTAGATGCGGATATTATACGGCAGTAAGGAGAGCAAGGAAGAGACTTCCTTGGGATGTATTAGGGAAAACAGTTACAGTGTGAGCGTGTAAACGGGCAGGCGACCAGGGAGAGGGTGCATGGGAGGGACGTGAGGTCGACGCTCAGGACCTAGCTGGCATGAAATGCACACTCATGGAGTTCCCATGTGGCTGGTGAGGGCTTGTGTCGGGGCTCAGGATGTACTAAGGCAGGTTTGCCGGCCCCGCAGGTCACCCAGCTCTACGTCCCAGCTTCCCGGCACGTGTGGAGGTTCCGGCGGATGGGGAGGATCGGCCCCCTGCAGTCGAACCTGGACGGTGAGTTCTCTGTGGGCCGCACGCTTCTCCTGCAGCCCCGGGCATGGGCTCCCGTTTACATACTGGAAAATCCACTCTTTCTGATGTACTGTTCCGAGATTTTTTTTTAAACTGTTTTTAGTGGTAGGAGGGACCCGAGGGACAGAGGGAATCTTAAGCAGGCCCCGTGCTGAGCATGGAGCGTGACAAGGGATTCCGTCCCACAATCCTGCATCATGACCTGAGCCAAAATGAAGAGCTGGGGCTCAACTGACTGAGCCACCGAGGCGCCCCTCGTGTTCTGTGAGTTTTGATGAACGTCGCCTCCATGGTCAGCCATCTAGAAAAGAGTGATCACTCCAGGAATCATCTCGCGGGCCTTTGCAGGTGGCCCTGTTTCCCTGTTTCTGTCCTGATACCTTAGCCTTCCCGGAATGGCTTTAACTGGGACCACGTAGTGTGTGGCCTTGCGGGCCTACAAAGGAAGAGTCCCGGCGTCCCCCGAGACATGGCCGGTTCGACCACGACCACTGCAATGGAGTGAACATCCCAAAAGAAGGCAAAGGAGGTTTTTTATTTTCTAGTTGCATATAAAAGTCAGGTGTGCCGGGGCACCTGGGTAGCTCAGATGGTTGAGCTTCTGACTCTCGATCTTGGCTCGGGTCTTGATCTCAGGTTGTGGGTTCAGGCCCCACATGAGGCTCTGTGCTTCTTATAATGGGTGTAGAGCCCACATTAAAAAAAAAAAGCGTGCAATAATTGCGTCTAAAAAAACAACATCCATACCTTCATTAAAAGTACTTGCAGCTAAGAGATGCTGATTGCCATCTGAGTTTTCAGTGACTGATCATCACTGATCACAGATCACCGTAAAGATAAAGGTATGAAAAAGTTTGGACTTCTGCAAGACTTACCTGACCGGGACACAGCGACACGAAGGGAGCAGGTGCTGTCGGGACACACTGGGCGCGGGGGCACCAGGGGCCTCCGGTGAGTGGAACGCCGTGTTGGCCAAGTGCGACGAGGTGAGGTCGCCCGCACGCGTGCCGTAACGAAGGCTTCCCTGTGTGTTGCAGTGGGCTTGGAGTCCCCGCCTCTGTCTGTGTCCGAGGAGCGACAGCTGGCCATCCTGACCGAGCTGCCCTTCGTGGTTCCGTTCGAGGAGCGCGTCAAGGTGGGCCCCACAGTTCTTCATAGATCGTGTATGCCATCGTTTCGTTTCAGTGTGAGCGCATCAACGCCGCACGACAGGAGCTCTGGAGCTGATTCGTGCCTGGCTGCTTACGTGCTGGTTATTGTCTGACTAGGTTGTAATAGTTGACAGTGATATACGAAAGCTTGGTCCAACCAAATACCTCTGTATAGACTTGAAAGAGTTTTGCCCCTTAGTTGTAACTGCAGTTTAAGGGCCTGTCACGCCATTGTCTTCTTATAATGGCAGTAGAAGGTCCTTTTATCTAGGAAATTTTGCATTGGTTTTGAAAATGCAAATTTTTTTAGAAGATATGCTTCTGTACATTATGCTGATGTTATCTATCACTAGTCCTACTTTATAAAAGAGACAGGAATAGGTACTTAATTTCCTGCCTGGTGATTTTTGATCAGAGTACAAAACATTGTTTACATTTGTGTTTTGAGATTTGATATGTTTTGTTTGTATTCACCGACGTAGCAAATTTCTGAAAACTGCTAGGCTCTATTCTTCAGTAATAGCTTTGAGAGGGTAATTTGAGTCCTGCCCAGTTTCTTTACAGTCGGTTTCTTTGGAGGCTGTTGGTGCGTCTTCACTGAGACGCAGACCCCGGCAGGCGGCGACAGGACGCTGCGCGGCTCCCGGCCTCCCTCTGCCGGCCGGTTGGGGAGAAGGTCTGAGCGGTACCCTGAGCAGCTACACGGGCCGCTCCCTCTCTGCCACCTGGGTTTTTCTAAAGGGTTTGCAAAAGAAAATACTGAACGTACTACAGCATGGGATTTTTAAAATTTGTTATAAAATGGAGGAAAAGGATGATATTACAAATATATAAATATTACACATGCACTGAGAAGACATAAAGTCCATATTTGATACCTTGGCTTTTAAAATTTGCTTCAGAATTTATGGAGATAGAAAACTTAAGATTTATTTAGCAATTTTTCCTGTTGTTGCTTACGTTTATAACAAAAAGTCTGTTGCTTCAGATAACCTGACAATTTCCCCTGTTTGTTAGATCTTTCAAAGGTTGATTTATGCAGATAAGCAAGAAGTTCAAGGAGATGGTCCATTTCTGGATGGAATTAATGTCACAATAAGAAGAAATTATATTTATGAAGATGCTTATGACAAACTTTCCCCAGAAAATGGTATATTTGATTCTTTGTGTCTGCATGTGGTGAGGGGAGGTGAGGGATTATTTTAGAAAAAGGTAATCATTCGGGGCGTCTGGGTGGCTCAGTTGTTAAGTGTCTGCCTTCGACTTGCGTCATGACCCCCAGGGTCCTGGAATTGAGATTGGGCTCCCTTCCTGGTAGGAAGCCTGCTTCTCCCTCCCTCACTGCCCCTGCTTGTGCTCTCTCTGTGGCACTGTCCTCTCGCTGTCAAATAAATAAATACATAAAATTTTAAAAAAAGAAAAGAAAAAGGTAATAATTAAAACATTAGTGTCCACCATCTTGTTCTGCAATGACTTTAACAGTGAAATGTTCTTTGTTAGATTTCGTAGATGCATATTATCAAATAGCATTAACAAATAATTATCACAACAGGAGCCTTTCAAATACTGATTTTTTTTTTAAGGCAAAAAACTCCACCTACAAAAGTCTGTGTCTAGAATTTAGTTGACAACTTAGAATTCTGAAAAACAGGCATGCATCGACATTCTGTATTCTGTATGATAATCTGTTTATTATATGTTATAAATTCTAAGCTGTAGTTAACATAACAGAAGAAACCCACCAGTAGTCCAGAACCCTCCACAGAGGGCCCTGTGCGTCGGTGACAGCAGGGAGTCGTGCTGAGCCGGGGACTGGGTCGCATGAGGGCTCACTGACACGTTTTGTGTCATGTGAATATTCAGCACCCAGTGTTAAATGTGTACCGTTATCATTTATCTATTAATCATGTTAACTTCAGACTGGTGTCCGTGATACTGGCTTAGATCGGGACTCGCGAGTGGAAGCGTGGGGGGCCCCGAAGCGCAGCTGTAGGAGATGACGGGAGGGTGTCAGAAGGGAAGGAACACTCGCCTGTTCTGGGGGAGCAAACCTCACGTCCTTTATTTCTTGAAGAGCTACTTGTCTTACACTGTGGGGATCACAGAGGGCGGCCAGCGGCAGTCGTTGGCGCCTCGTCCGCTCCAGGGTCAGTGTGCGAGGGCTCAGTGTCCACATGGTACGGGTTTGTCGTGGAGCCCGCCCCGCAGCCCCCGAAGCCCAACCCCACCAGCCCCCCTCCACCAGCGCACTTTTGGCCAGCGCAGTACGTCTCTAAGTTTTCTCTGTGAGCAAGGAAAAAATCTGGCACTCTGACGTCAAGCCCAGCATACTTTTGAAAACAGACAGGATGTCCCTCTGTGGGGATCCAGTCCCCGTAAAAGAGCTGTTGTCGTTGTCGCCTTGTGTCTCCCACTGGCCAGGCCCTGCACGCTGCGGGACTGTGTCCTTGTCCCTGTTCCCCTCAGTGAGCCGGTGCTCAGGAGATGCTGGCCTTGCGATGGAGCCCGGGGGGACTCGTCCACAGACGGGCTAGCCCATGTGCTGTCGACGCTGAGGCGCGGTGGGTGCCAGAGGGTTCTGTGCAGCCCTGGGCCTTCGCAGAGGGGAGGCAGGCCTGCGGGCGAGGGAGCGCTGCTGGCTGCGGCCCTACCCGTGCGGCCGGTCGTGCGTACACGGTGCTGGCTGGCCGCCTCCGCCTGCCAGGGCTGCAGGGAGCTCTCCGCCAGGAGGAGGTGCGTGTATTGGCAGTTGTAAATCAACTTTAAGAGTATTTCACGTAGATGATGTTTAAAGACGTTACTGTCCAAATACTTGTAAGAAGCCCCAAATTTCCTAATGAATCCTGAAGCTCAAAGTGATTCAGAAGTTGGCGATACCCTGACTCCGCAGGGGCATGCTGATAACCTGTGTTGAGTTGAAGGCATTTAGAGAAGTCTTCCCTGATACATACGTTCTAATGCGCATGCTCTCTAATCCAGGCCCTTATGAACGTGGCTTTCTTAAATCATGTGTTAAAATTGGTATTTTGCTAGGGAGAGTAGTAAAATTAAATATCATCTCAGAATTCCTTCTGGGAAATTGGACTGAGATGCTGTGGTTGGCTGATGGTTTGCACAGAACCCGTTACCACGGTGACCCCGCCTGCCATCTCGTCCTCACCACACGCACCGTCTCATACTCCAGGTTTCTGGAGTGTGGGTGCTGGCCCCGGGGACGGGGCGCTGGCTGCTGGAGCTCAGAGAGGTGGAGCTGGGTCTCTTCTCGTGGGGAGTACAGCGGGTGCCAGCGCTCTTGTCGCCCCCGCGCCCCAGTGCGAGTGGCACTCAGGACGGCTTTGGCTCTGGTGTCATCGCCGTGAGCTCGGATGAGACGCCGCTGGGGCTGCCGGTGAACGGAACTGCAGTCGCTTCCTGCTGCCCCCCCCCGCCCCCCCCCCGTGTGCGCTTTTGTGTGGGAGCTGGTCGTATGTTGTTTCATTTAACGGGCAGGATCTGTTACATTGTTTTCCTGAAGAAGAGACTGTAATAGGATTAAATCAACTAACATTTTACTTGGGTTTTTTCCTCCTCCCTCTGAAACCTTCATATATAAGTAGAGATTAAATTTGTGCTTGGAAATGAGTAGTAGCAAGATATCTCAGGCTAGATTTGATTCTGAAAATATTACTGTGCTGTGACATATTACTGTTCTCAGAAATGAGCTTCAGGGAACACAGAATCTCAGCTCCAGCCAAAGTAGAGGGGGGACTTCTATGGCCACTGTGTCTGCAGAAGGTGACGACACACACCCCCCCCCCATGCAGGTGGGACAATAGTGGGAAAGTAGCTGAGTGTCCCCCACTTACAACATTGGTACACTTGGATTTTTTTTTAAGATTTTTGTTTATTTATTTGACAGAGAGAGCGTCCACAAGCAGGCAGAGAGGCAGGTAGAGAGAGAGGAGGAAGTAGGCTCCCTCCTGAGCAGAGAGCCCGACGTGGGCCTCGATCCCAGGACCCTGAGATCATGACCTGAGCCGAAGGCAGAGGCTTAACCCTCTGAGCCACCCAGGTGCCCTACACTTGGAGTTTTTACAAAATCTGCTGCTACCTGCTGACAGTTTGAGAAATACCACATATGACAAACAAATGCTTATAGTCCCTCCTTAAAACAGGGTATTGAGAACATGTGAAGATGAGAAATACCCGGCTGTATTTTGTGTCGCATCTATAATGACACACTTCGATTTCTTTTGGTGTCTTACCTAGATCATGAGGTTAAACATATTTTGTAATCCTACTAACCAAAATGCATGCAAATAACATACTCATGGAGTCTAATCAGTAAAAAGCATGTTTCACGTAAGCATACATTTTAAAAATAGAAGAGAATATGGTTTAGTATAAAAGCTTGTGCTTTGTAGGCAGTGAGTCTGTAAACCACAGGCTCCCTCACAGTGTTAGCCATATACCTTCACGTGGCTTGACCTTCTCTCACTACAGAATGAGGATAACTCTTTTTCCTTTTCAAGTTATTATTTAAATTCTAGTTAATGAGCATACAGTGTAGTATTGCTTTCCGGAGAATTCAGTGATTCGTTGCTTTCGTATAACACCCAGTGCTCATCACGACAAGAACCTTCCTCAGTCCCCATCACCCTTTGAGCCCATCTGGAATGGGATAATAATTTTTTTTTAAGGTTTTATTTATTTATTTGACAGAAACACAGTTAGAGAGGGAACATAAGCAGGGGGAGAAGGGGAGAAGCAAGCCTGCCACTGAGCAGGAAACCTGATGCAGGGCTCGATCCTTGGTCTCCCGAATCGTGACCTGAGCCAAAGGCAGTTGTTTAACCAACTGAGCCACCCAGGCGCCCCCAGATAACACTTTCAATTGAAAACGTACACTCTGGGTTCTGACTCTCCTGCTTCGTGCACCTTCTTTCAGAGACTTGGTGCTGTTAATTGAACTGACGTCTCCTTTCTTTCTTAAAGGTTTTTGCCTTTCTTGGTAATAATTTCTGTTCCTTTAGTGTTTTTTTTTTTTTTGACATATAACGTATTATTTGTTTCAAGGGTACAGGTCTGTGAATCCTCAGTCTTACACAATTCACAACACTCACCATAGCACATACTGTCCCCAGTGTCCATCCCCCAGCCACCCCATCCCTCCCTCCCTCTCCCCTCCAGCAACCCTTAGTTTGTTTCCTGAGATTAGCAGTCTCCTATGCCTTGTCTCCCTCTCTGGTTTCATCTTGTTTCATTTTTCCCTCCCTTCCCTGTGATCCTCTGTCTTGTTTCTCAAATTCCTCATATCAGTGAGATCATGTGATAATTGTCCTCTCTGATTGACTTATTTTGCTCAGCAGAATGCCCTCCAGTTCTGTGTCGTTGCAAATGGCAAGGTTTCGAGGGGTTTTGATGGCTGAGTAGTGTTCCATCATATATATCGGAATCACATCTTCTTTATCCATTTCTCTGTCGGTGGACATCTGGGCTTTTTCCATAGTTTGGCTGTTGTGGACCTGGCTGCTGTAAACATTGGGGTGCAGGTGCCCCTTCGGGTCGGTACACTTGTGTATTTGTCCCCCAGGATCTTATGTGCTTGATTTCCTCCTTCCTCTCCTTGTAATTCAGAGTATTTTAGAGTCATATCTTTTAGACTGTGAGAGATGACTTAATACTCTTCTGAGCACTGTTTCTCCTCACTTCTGTGTGTGAGACATGAACTTCTCTCTCCTCTTGTCGACCTCCGGGGAAATACGAGTCCGTCCAGCTCGTCTGTTTTTAATCTCTTTGATTTTTTTTTTTTTTGAGTCCTGCATTAAAATATCTCTAATACTCTTGCTCCCCTTCCCAAGACTTTCTGTAATAGCAGGTTATTTTATTGCCTTCTTTTAAACTTCTTTCTTCCCCCTCCCCCGGCCACTACCCTGTTTTTACAGAGCCTGATCTGAAAAAGCGGATCCGCGTGCACTTACTGAACGCCCATGGCCTGGACGAAGCCGGCATCGACGGCGGTGGTATTTTCAGAGAGTTTCTGAATGAGCTGCTGAAGTCAGGATTTAACCCCAATCAGGGCTTCTTCAAGACCACTAACGAAGGGCTCCTGTACCCCAGCCCCGCCGCCCAGATGCTCGTGGGGGACTCCTTCGCCAGACACTACTACTTCCTGGGCCGGATGCTTGGAAAGGTAAAGTGACCTTGTGTGACAGCGGGCGTCAGACCCCAGCATGTGGGAGTTGTGCCTTTCTGTGTGGTTGCTCTCCCTTTCATTGAAGGTGTTTATTCAGAAGTGCTGTAGTAATTGTGCTGAACCCCGAACAGTGTTCTTGTCCGTGATAACTCACACTTCGCCGTTCCACGCTGCATGCGCAAGAACTGCACACCTGAATTACCTGCAGAGAGAGCCTGGGGAAGAAGTCTCTGGACAGCTCTTGCCGTTGTCGATAGTGTTCAAGTGGTTCCTCAGGGTCTGTGACCGTGTCAAGGCCTGGGAGGTGGGAGGCCCGTTGCCGGGTGTGGGCTGAGTGTTCTGTGTGCTGCATGGCCGGTGAGGACGACCTGATAGAAGCGCTCTAGGGACCGGAGTGCCCGCACCGGCCGACCAGCTGCACGCACAGGGCGCCCTCTCGGCTGTGTCGGCTCGTGCAAGCCCGCTGTGCACTGGTGATCCAGCAGATGGGGCGGAGCCGCTGCAGCCCTGCTGGGGCCCTGACAGAGCACCGCAGGCCAGGCCGGCAGCTTGGGGGTCCCTGGTTTGTCCCCAGTGCCGTCTTTCTGGAGGCGTTTTGATAAGGGCTCCACCCTCCTGACCTAATCACCTCCCCAAGGCCCCGCCTCCTAATGCCCCCCTGGGGATGTGGACTTTGTGGGACAAACATCCCCCACAGCGTCGTCGCCTGTTGGCATCTCAAAGGCCTGACCGGCAAGCCAGGAGACTGACCACTTCCCTTTGCATCAGATGCACTCCAGAAGGGGATTTAGTGGGTGTTTTTTCTTTTTACTCACTTGCTAACATTTTTAAATGGGGTAGTATTTATATGCATGGTTATATTTCTGGGTTACTTTGCTTTAATTTGTTGGAGTCTTTGTGCTTGAAACAAATTCCTTGTCAGCAGTTGCCAGCCCTAGCAGGAGGCGTGAAATGGGACTGAGACTTAGCTCTGAGCTGTTCTCAGGGAGGGCGGAAGTCCGCAAGCTTATTTCCTTGGGAAATGGAGAGTCGATTCTGTTTTTCTTCGAATGAATGATTCATCCCACTCATCGTAACTCTGTGACAGAGAAAACCTGATGCATTTTGGGAAGCTGGCAAGCCCCCCCCTCAGACTCTTGCTGACAAATAGTCACTCTAGTGTCTACCCGAAGCCACCGTCTGAATGAGAATCCCTCTGCAACATTCTGAGCCGAGGTGAAAGCTGGAGAGAGCGCACTGCTCAGGGCCCAGAGGCTCCCCAGTGGCCCGCCTCACCGGAAGGACACAGCCCCCTTCTGTCGTCCCGGGCAGCCCCAGCTCCAGGTCAGAAGATGTCTTCCTTGTTGTCCCCATTACTGGGGTCTGTGTTGCAGCTCAGGATAAAGGCGGAGCGCCTCTGGGTCTCGAAAGGGCCGCATGTGTCCAGTAGTGAGATGATTACTAAGTAAAGTTTATGTCACCCAGGAATGGCTGTGCTGCTGTAGATAGGTCAACGTTTTCCATGGTATTTGGGGAAGTCCATTAGGGTTTTCGGATAGTTTGGGAATGCATTTTGGTCTCCCCTCTTGAAGGTGGGGCAGGAGTGCCGGGTCCTCCGTGCTTGCTGTCCGGTGCATTGTGGGGGACGGATCGGAGGATAGCCCAGGAGTCCTCAGCAGTGCAGCTAGAGTGACACGCGGGGACTGAGGACAGCAAGCCACACCCTCTGGCCAAGGCCACCCACCCACGCTTTGTAGTTTAAAGAAAAAAAAAATCATTAGAATCCCAGCAGCAGCATCACTTCCTCTGTACAGCGGCAGTTGGACAAAGCCCAGATAAAGCATGTGCTCTTGGGCCCTTCCCCGGCCACGGTGAAAAGTCCAGTCTCCATCCTGTGGATCTTGGAAAATCATCGTTTTGAGCAGATGGCTGAGACTTACTTACTACATTTGTAAGGAGACAACATGGGACAGATGGGTTTTGGAGAGTTAAGGGTCTGGGGCTGTGCCCAGGGCCTCTGCAGTGCTGGCCTTGCTCACTTTCAGGTCAGCGAGGTCTGAAAAGTGGCCACGGGTTCGGTCCCCATGGCTTTATTTCCCTGGTGCTTTTTCTTAGAACCACTTTATTGAGCTATGGTTCACATACCCTGCAGTTGGCCCCCTTGAAGTGTGTGGCTCAGAGGCGCCTGGCTGGCTCGGCCAGCGGAGCACGCAGCCCCTGATCTTGGGGTTGTGAGTTCGAGCCCCACGTTGGGCGTAGAGATCTCCTGAATGAATGATGTTCAAGCGTACCGTTGAGCAGTTTCCGTACATCCAGAGTCGTGCAGCCATCAGCACAGTCAGACTGAGAACATGGATCTCCTGTGTCTGTTAACAGTTGTCCTTTCCCCTCCCCGCGCCCTAGGCAGACAGTGACTTACCTTGAGTCTCCGTAGAGTGTCCTGTCCGAACATTCCGTGTGATTGCACCACACGCACGTGGCCTGTACTGGCGGCACGTTTTCAAGGACCATCAAGAGGTAGCCTGTGTCAACACTTCGCTCCTGGTGTTGCCAAGTCATAGCCCCTCCTGTGACAACCACATTCGTTGTCCATCAGCTAACGGGCTAGGCCTTGTCCTCCGTGGCGTCTGTAGTGCTGTGGTTCTATACGATGAGTTTGCTGTGGGGTGAAGAGGAGGGAAGGGATAAAAATAGAAAAGCATGCTGGTGACCTTTCCGGAAGGCTTCACTCAGGAGGGAAGGGGAGAGAGGACCCCTAAAGTAAGAGCAAGTTCCAGCAAAGAACGGGCACGTTGGTTTTCAAAGCTAGGGCAGCTCTGCATAGGTAAACTGTTGATGATAAGCAGCCAGGTGAGAGGAACGGCTTAGCACGCCGGGAAAGACACAGCAAGGGGCTGGCGAGCCACCGTGCCCCAGCAGAGCCGTCTGCGTGGCGCAGTGGGGTCCCGCCGGCTTGGCGCTGGCTCAGGGAATCACACTGACTTCGCAGCTCTCATCGGTTTGGATGTGAGCAGCCACTTGGGCCTGGTGGCTGCGGTGCTGAGCAGCTCCGGAGCACGGAGGGGTTGGTTGGCTCCGGCGGTCATGAGCAGGGAAGGTGGGGCGGGGGGTGGTCTGCGTGTAGACTGGGGGAGGGAGGAAGGTCAGAAGGGGGGAGAAGAGCCAGCCTGAGGATGAAGCGCCAAGCACTTCGTCGCCCAGAGGGACCATGGGGAGTGGCCGTGTGGGGAGGACGATCAGGGAGACGGGGAGTTGGAAGAGATGAACAGTGACTGCCTGCTCTGAGGTTAGGAGGATCGGGACCGCGAGGGACACAGTGGCGCCCACGGCAGTGATGTCAAGCCAAGGGGTGAATTGAATGTGTGCTGTGCACGGACTCAGTATGTAGGAATTGTGATTGAGTCTCTCGTCCTTAAATAAATAAGAAATTAATGTTACCATCAGTGTTTGCTAGGAGAATTAATCAGAACTATCCTCGTTTTCAGCTGTATAATAAAATTTCTTACAGATCCGATTCATAGCCGTGTTCCTGTACCTCTCTGAGACAGACGTGCCACTGTTCGCCCGCAGTCACCCATTTGAGGAGCAGCTTAAAAATTCGTGCCTGCAAAGCAGATTATGCTCCTGTGAATTTTTTAAAACATAAATTAATAGATTGATAGGTAACCACTTTTTTGAAATATAATTCACATTCCATAAAATTTGGCCTTTTTTTTTTGGCCTTTTTTTTTAATGTTACATTAGTCACCATACTAAGTACATCATTAGTTTTCAATGTAAAAATTCAGACTTTCAAAAGTGTACCGTCTGACAGAATATTTTCAGGGTTCCCAATAGCATAGCCTGTGTCAGAACTTCTTTATAGCCGAATGATACTCCGTGTGTGGATGGAAGACATGGTTTATGCTCTCATCCACTGATGGACATTGGGTGTTCCCGCCTTCTGGCTGGTGCGAATAATGCTGCTGTGAACATTTGGGTCCCAGTCTTCCCTGACTTGGGGGGTTACATACATCCCGATAAAAACCCATTGTAGACTGAGGGTATCAGACGTTGAAAATGCATTTCCCACACCCAACCTAGCCACGCTGCGGCGCAGCCCGGCCCACTTGCTCGCAGCGCTTCACGAGCACCCCCCGCTGGGCAGGGTCAGGTAACACGTGCCTACCTGACAATAAAGTGCCGACTGTGCCCTGGACGGCGCGGAACACTCTCCTGAAAGTGAACGACGGGAGCGCTGTGGGGGTGCAGAGGGTCGTCGCCGGATCAGCCGTCCACCAGCCGTCCACCCGGCATCGCGGGGGCGGATCAGACCGTGGATCGCTGGCCCAGGAAGAGACCCGCATTCCGAACTTGGAGCTCGGTTCCACTGGGTGTGTAGCGCTTTCCCGCCATCGGAAGGTGGAAAACTGCTGAGTCAAACCATGATAAGTCAGGGACCATCTGTACAAGTTTTTGTGTGGACATACGTGTGCATTTCTCTTGTGCCGAGGAGTGGGAGTGCTGAGTCCTCCCGTGATTCTGCCGTCCGAGCGTTTGCAGCCTTCTCTGGGTGCCAGCAGCGTAAGCGGGTTCGGGGTCTCCACACCTTGGCGACACTTAACGTCACCTGTCTGTTTAATCTCTGTATTTTACTTACTTGATCTATTTGTTTTTGCTTTTTCTCTTAGAACTGCCTTCATGGGTGTGAAATGGTATCCCCTTATGTTCTGATGACTAGCGGTGTTGGGCATTGTTCTGTGCCCCCCAAGCCTTCTGCAGAGAAAGGTCCCTTCAGGTCCACTGTCCGTTTCTTAAACCGAGTGTTTGTCTTCCCTGGAGTCCTTTATATATCTAGTTTCAAGTCCCTTATCACCATCATCGTGATTTGCAAATATTTTCTCCTGTTCTTTGGGGGTGTCTCTTGCTTTCTTGATGGCGGTCTCTGAAGCTCCAGAGTATTTAATTTTATTGCTCTCTTAATGCATTTATTTTTCTTTTGTTGCCTGAGCTTTTGCAAGCTTATCTAAGAAACTCTGGTCACATGGTTTAATCCAAGGTCACAGAATTACACCTGTATGTGTTCTCCTGAGTCTCGTAGTTTTAGTTCTTATATTTTAGGTCTTTAATCTATTCTGACTTAATTTTTTTATGATATAATTAAGGATTTTGTTTTATTTTTAAGTTTTCAGGGGCTAGATAAGCTCCTCTCTTTCCAGTTGCATGCCACTTTGAGTTAATTTTTGGAGATGGTATGAGCTAGGGGTCCCACTTGACCCTTCGCCTGTGGCTGCGCAGTTGTCCCGGCACGCTGGTCAGGAAGACCGACCTGGTCAGGAGTCAGTTGACCCTGAACGTAGGGGTTTATTTCTGAACTCTCACTTTTGCCCCGGTGATCTCTGTGTCTAGCCATGTGGCAGTCAGTGTGGCCTGTGGTGATTACTTTTTGGTAATCGTGTGTGTGTATTTATTAATGGCAAATGATAATGGAGCTCAGAGGGGCGGTGGAAGACCCAGGAGGTCCTCAGTATAAAAGTCGAACCCTTATTGTGTCTCTGAAATGCACGGTTAGAGGCCCAGTCATTATTCATTTGTTGTGATTCCAAATGTAGCTCAGGTTTAGAAACAGGCTCTACCTTAACCTCACCATTATGTACTTATGTCTCTCTAGTCTCTCCTTGTCATCAGAGGCAAATTTCAGACATTGGCTTGCTGTTAAATTCTTTAACATAACTGTCAAACAGACCATTTTTTACTTTAATTCGTTTTAAGTCATAACCTATCTCTCTCACCTGAAGCCCTCTGCTGGCTTTCATGTCCATTCTCTGTGAGATGCCATGTCTCCGTGGCCTTGTCCCTGTGGCTTTGGCTCCCCCTGGACAATAATACATTTCATAATCTGTTTCATGAAAATCTGTGAAATGATATACTAGTTCTTTCTATTAAGGTAAGCTCAGGAATCTCCTAAATTAATAGTAGTGAAATTATATTTTAAAATAATAATAATGAGCCATTATTCTGCTAAACTGAGATACTCTCTAAACTAAATCTTTTAAATATTTATTTTTTATTTATTTAATTAATCTCTATCCCCAACATGGGGCTTGAACTCATGACCCCGAGATGAAGAGTGGCATGCTGTCTGAGCCAGCCGGGCATCCCCAAAGTATGCCCTAAATTGAGTGGTTCTCACACAGTGTGGTTACAAACACAAGTGATTTTATTTGCATGAGTTAAATCTTGTTGAAATTCGCTGTTATGTTTTTCTGTCTGAATGTATAAACTGTCTAGTCTTGATTAACATAGAGACAAGTTAATGTGACGGTCCTGGTTGGCTGAAGCTTTCTGGCCAGTCGTTCTGTAAGTGACATAAGTAAGTCGGATAAACTCGTGTTTCCCCTCTGTTCACGGACACGCTGCTGCCGGCTGCAGATACTGCGAGGGAGCAGTTTCATCGTGGGGTCCTGGAGGCTCAGAGCCAGCGGTCGAGCACTCTTGCTCCTCTGCTGCGGGGTGGTACCAGATTCCAGGGACGGGAATTCGGGATCTAAACCTTCCTTCCAGGAAGGAAGGTGATGTAAGTTGTGTCTCAGTAAAGCTCTTTAAAATAGAGACAGTTAGAACCAGTAACAAAACCTAATTATGTGAGGACGGCAGGTAATTTAGTTTCATGCATTTAAGATTTTACTTAGATGATTTTCTGGAAATTCTTAAGGGAATACTAGTCTCTGAATCGTCTGATTATTATCTGATTACAAATGGTTAAATTCTGTACCAACATGTTAAAAATTGTCCAGATCTAAGTGAGCATGACAGTGTAGCCCTAATAGTGTGCTATTTGCACATTAAATCCCTGGGGGAGAAAACTGTGTATTGATTGATTATGATATTTATTGGGGCATAATGTATTTAAATTTTCTTTAATGCATATGTTAGTGATTGTTTACTGTGATAAAGTGCAGAGAGGTCTTCAAGAGCAACCCTACAAAGAGAGGATTACCTCATGTCACTGGTCACTTCTCAATTAGAAGTTCCATTAGCACAGGATTCCTGCTTCTGGTGTGGGTCGTGATTGCATTTTATCGCCTGTAAATCAGGCTTAAGACAGGGAATAAATAAACAGCTCGAGGATGTGGTAATGTCGTCTTGAACATTTTTTTTTACAGATAGAAGCACCTAGGTCCATTTAAACCAATTAAGTTCAGGAATTTATTGAAGGAAATCTTTTATCATATTTGAATTCTATTTGAAAATGGCTTCTCCCCTTGCTTCAGAATATTGATTTAATTAGAACAGGCTGCCTATAAATCAGATTATTTGATAATATTTTGGTCACGTATTTCCAGCTTTTGATTGGCAGACTCTGAAACATCCATGTGGTTTATAATTTTGTATTTTAGTCGGAAACAGTGTGTACTTCAGTGCAGCAGAACATGTAGTACTTAAGAGTTTATCCTGGGATTTTGGAGACTTGGGAAAATTTATTCTTTTATATCACTGGAGTGAGTCTTTTTGTAAAACGCTCATTGAATTTGCTGAGCCGTTAAAAGTGTAGATTGAAGTGAGTCCTAGTGACTCAAGTTACCTCGGTCTGTGAGCGGCAAAGCTTCTCTTTTATAGTAGCTTGTTTTGACTCTCGAACTCGTTAAGGGTCAGTGTGATTGAACTTCTTCATCTCATTGTCGTCGGACTTAAGTGCTCTTGTCTCTAAAGTTAATATATCTTTTCCCCTAGATTTTTTAAACATAATGTTCAGCAAATAGTTGATCATTCTGTGCTTAGCACAAGCCTTCCAATCAATGTTAAGACTTTTTTACTTTGATGTCAGCAGATTTCACAAGCAAGCTTTCTCTGAATCTCCCAATTATCCACAGTGGATGGTTCATTATGAGTTTGCTCTTGTTGACCTTCAACTTTTTTGGAAACAGAAAAATCAGAGACCGTAATAACTTGCAAATGGTTACGTTACTGGACTCCTGCCCCCTCTGAGGACCACGCCAGCCCTCAGCGCTCCCGATGCCCTCAGTTTACTGTTTTTCCATTGAGCACTGAAGTGCTCCCCCTCCGCGGGTCATCCCTGAGGTCAGAGCCATAGTGTTCCATCTACGTTCATTTATTTCTTCAGAATTAAATGTGAAATAAATACGTGAGCTTGTGCGGTAAAAATTACACGTATGTTCCATGATTCAGTTGATCCACTACCTCAAGGAATTCTTGTAGTTTAGCCCCTCTGAGATATTTACCAAAATTCTTTCTGCTCCTGCATGAAGTAGGGCTTGCTTACTAATGAGATACTGCTTTTCATAAATTCGAAGCACTCCCAAATGCTAGTCAAATGCAGATCAGTATCATTATATTGAGGCCATTTCCCTTTCTCTAAGCCGTGTTAAATCATCACTGTGAAAATCAGAGACACAGATTCGCTGGCCCCTCTTTAGTCTCCTGTTTATCTTTGGTCACCCTTTGTCCAGTAAGGACGATAAACATCCAAAAATAGGGGTGCTCAGTCATTGAGCTTCTGCCTTCGGCTCAGGTCATGGTCCCGGAGACCTGGGATCGAGTCCCACATCAGGCTCCCTGCTCGGTGGGAAGCCTGCTTCTCCCTCTCTCACTCCCCCTGCTTGTGTTCCCTCTCTGGCTGTGTTTCTCGCTGTCATATAAATAAATTAAATCTTTAATAAATAAATATCCAGAAATAAAGCCCATGTAAATCCCTCTGAACATTTAGTATATGTGCCAACAAAGCATGCACATTCCTTCTGAACATGTAAATACCGATTTGGGGGCACCCGGGGCCACAGTTGGTTCGGCTTCTGACTCTTGATTTCAGCTCCAGTCATGGTCTCAGGGTCCTGAGATGGAGCCCTTCTCAGACTTCATGCTCATCAGGGGGCCTGCCTGTCTCTCCCCACTCCCCACTTAAGCGTGTGCCTGCACATGTGCATGCGTTTTTTCTCTATATATAATAAATAAAGCCTTTTTTAAAAATACTAACTTAGAGTTAGTAAACTTAACTTTATGAAAAGCAGACCAAGTAAAGATGGACGGTGTTGCTCTGGTTTCCACAGCTGTGATCAGCTTTGTTTGGGAGGCGGCAGGAGGCCTCGGAGCGGAAGCCCTCGAGTGAGACCACGCCAGCCAGGGCTCCTGGGTTCAGCCGCAGGGCGGTGAGGGGGTGTGAGTCAGGTTCAGCGGGTCGCCTACCTCTGCTATTGTAAATAGCACAAAGAGACGAGTTGGAGGTATCCCAGGTCGGCTGGTCCTGAGTGTCTTCGTCCGGGGAGGTAGTGCTGGAGAGAAGGCCCCAGGGGAGTCACTAAAAAATCAGATGTGGGATGTGAGGGAGAGAGCGAGTGGCGCTCCACAGACTTTGTTCTGAGAACCAGAGGTTAGCAGTAGCCGTGGGGAGACTTGGGAAGGGATGAGGAGATGTTTGTTTTTCCTTAGGTCCTGAGATGTCAGCTGAGTATGCCTTTGAATCCGTGACCTTGAGTTGAGGGGCCCAGGGCTGAGTGGAGTTGAGGTCTGAGCTGAGCCATCAGCACTCAGGTGGGACCTAAGGTCGTGGGACTGGGCACTGTCGCCCAGGGAGGGAGTGTAGCTAGAGAAAAGAGAGCACGGAAGAACCGAGTCCTGGCCCGGACGAGCATTCCGAGGCTGCCAGAGAGGGTGGCCACCGAGGGTCAGGAGAAGCGGCGGAGACCTCGGGCGCAAGCCAGGCAATGTGGTACTTCCGAGGCCAAGTGAAGACTGAGTCAAGGCGAGACCATGAGGGGCGTCCCATCTCTTCATCTGTCGCGACAACGAGGCCGAGAAGGGGGCATTCACGGTGCGTTCAGCATGTGGAAGCAGGGTCTCCGCGGAGCACCTACTGCGACCGAATCCCCTTCCTCCGCAGCTGCTCCCAGCAGAAACACGTACGTGTATTCGCCAAAATGCGTGTAAGAGTGGCTACAGCGACGCTGCATTACGCAGCCCCAAGCTGCCCAGACGCCCTTCGCAGATACGGCCGGTGATAAAGGGTGGGCTACTTACGTGACCTACGGAGTGACCAAATCACAGCTCTTCACGGCGGAGTCGGAGAATGACACAAACCTAATGTTGATGGAAGAAGCCAGAGAAAGGCGTGCATTCTGTGGGGCTCCGTTTATGTAAGCGTCAGATCCTTTCTCCTGGGCGGGGCGGTAAGCTTGTCTTTCGGGGACCAAGTGCTCTGATGGCGGGGGTCTGCACTTGGGACTGGTGTGCTCTCCTGCCACAGACGTCGGTGTGATCACAGGAGGCCAGGGTGAGAGGGGAGGCCGGAGGCCGGGACAGAGGGCTCCCGAGGCGTATTCCTGGGAGGAAAATCGCAGCAGTAGCTCCAGTGTGGGCTGCGTGGAGCGCACGTGTAAAGAGGACAGAAGGCGTGCGTGTTGGCGTGCCGCTGCGGGGGCTGGGCACATGGGGGACACTTGCTGGAGGGGCATCCTAGAGGAGGTCTCCGCAGGGCTGTGGCGCTCAGGCTGGTACCCGCGGGGGCCGCTTGGACGGACGCGGGGGCCCACTGTGGGGCACGGTTGTGGGAGCTGGGAGCCTACCGGGGATCCTTCTGAACGCGTCCACTCTGTTGAGGCAGGAGACAGCCCTCGGTCAGGTGAAGGTGGGGAGGGACGGTGAGATGAGGAGGCCCGGGTCTCAAAGGGTGGCTCCTGGAGCAGCGGGGGGCACTGCATGGGGCTGGTCAGTCAAGCCTCTTCGTGGACTCTGCCCCCGGCCCACTGGGCCCAGCAGTCTGCATTTCGATCCCCGCCGAGTCTGAGCACTGCCGGGGGGCCTCGTGCCCCCTTGAGGCGGGGGTGTCGGGCTGGAGGTGTAGGGGAGTGGACGCTGACACAGTGCGGTGGTAGGTTGAACCCAGGGTGGGCAGTGTTGGCCGGGCAAGCTGGGTACAGGGAAATTGAGGGCACAAGAGGTAATTATGGCCGTGAGCCTTTAAATCTGGGCTGTGCAGAGGAGGCTCTTCATGAGGATCCGAGCGCAGGGAAACAAGAAGGTGGCAAGATGAGGTATGGTGTTGTGGTTGGTGGTGGGGGCCACGTGGTCTGGGCAGGATGCAGTCCAAGTGTGGGGAGGTTGAAATCAGGTCAGGGAGGGGCCCTCAGGACAGGCCTGAAGACAGCAGGGAGAGAGTGATAGCAAGGCACATGAGAGTGGATGGGAGGGGGCCATGGGGTCAGGTTCAGGGTCAGAGTGTGCAGGAGACGGTCCTCAGTCAGGACCACGGGCAGGAAGCTTGCAGCTGCGGGAGGAGTGCAGGGGTCCAGCAGCAGGTGAGTCAAAGCCAGGGACCGGAGGGTGGCAGGAGAACAGGGAGGCGTCCCTGCCTCACTTTCCCCCCTGGTGTGCAGGTACAGCGGAGCAGACAGCCGGCAAAGGAGGGTGCTGAGGATGAAGAGCACAGTGCTTGGGGCACCTGCAGGTCTCTGTGAGGCATCTGACTCCTGCTTTCAGCCCAGGTCATGATCTCGGGGTCATGCGATTAGCCCCCATCAGGCTCCACAGTAGCGGAGCCCACTTGTCTCCCTCTGCCCCTCCCCATGCGTGTGCGTGCGCGCTCTCTCTCTCAAATACATAAACAAATCTTTAAAAAAAAAAAAACAAACAGCATAGCACAGCCCATCCTGCAAACAGTGCTAAATGTTGGTATTGTTGGGAGTAATCCTGTTTCTTAGACATGAAACCAAGAACACAAAAAGAAAAAAATAGGTTGGACTTCATCAAAAACTTTTTTGCTTCAAAGAAGACCATCCAGAAACTGAAAGGACAACCCAGTAAAAGGAGAAAGTACTTGTAATTCATATCTGGTAAGAGACTTGTACTAGGATATAGAAAGGACTCCATAATAAAAAGACAAACTAATTCTAAAATGGGCAAAGGATCTGGATAGATAATTCTCCAAAGAAGATAAGTGGGCAATAGGCACGTGAAGGGATGCCCACCGTCACTAGTCATCAGGGAAAAGCACGGTGAGGCCACAGTGCAAGAAAGAGCGTGCCCACGAGGACGGGAAGAGGCACAAAGGCCGGCCTCATGCAGTGCTGGCGAGGACGCGGAGGCAGCGGGACGGCGTGGCCCCTCGGGTGGACGGGCTGGGCTGTCCACGGTTGCACAGGTACCTGTTGACCCAGCCAACCTATGAAGAAATGTTCAGGGAGAGGTGCGCCAGGTGTCTTTCAGCTGACGAAGAACAGCTTGGCTCGCCAGCTCGGCAGGAGACAGTTTGGCCGAGGAAAGGGGTGAGGTCCCGACGGCGGCACCACAGCACTGAGCAAAACAGGCCCCATGAAGAAAGCAGACCGCAGGCCGCCACGAGAGGGCTCCTCCTGTCGGAAGTGCCCAGAGGGGGATCCGCGAGGTGAGGGAGTTGACAGTGACCCTCCGGGCTGCGAGGGTGCAAGAATGAGGACCACGAAGGGGTGAGCGGTTTCTTTTGGGGGGGATAAAACGTTCAAAAATTAATTGTGCTGATGGTGGTGTGACTGAGGCACCGTAAGAGCCCTGGGCGGGATGTCAGGTGTGTGAGCCCTACGTGGGTGAAGCTGTTCCCAAACTCGGGGCCGTGGGTGCGCCCGAGCAGTCGGCAGAGGGAGGGCTCGGGCGGATGTCCCCTTGGAGAGGAGGTTCTCAGCGCCTGGCGACAGCAAAGTTATTTACCCTGCACGGACGTCCGTGTCCTCAATTTCCAGGGAGGGAGTGGGGCAGGTTTCAGTCTCTGTTTTACTATCCTGTGCGGTGAAGACGTCTTCAGACCTGAAACATGTTTGCTCTTAGGGCGTGAAGATGGGTCTGCGGTGTGGGCTGCTGGCCTGAGCCTCCGTGGTTTCTCAAGTCCTGATAAGTTGCTCAGAGGCAGGCATGCAAGGATGGCCCTGATTCTCCCAGGGACTCACGCCTTGTGCGGTGTTGCATGAGCGCACCCTTTAGTTCCTGATCCTCCAGAAACGTCTCTGGGCAGAGCGGGCGGAGCAGGAGAGCCCGCTGGGTCTCAGGGGAGCGGATTTGGGACAGTGCGGTGAGGCCCACGCGACAAGGGTGCTCGGCTCGTCCAGCGAGGAAAGTAAGATCTGAGAAGTGGACCTTCATGTCCTACCACCCAGCGTCCCCTGCGGGTTTACTGAAGGAAAGCTTTGGCCTCAACTAAAGCTGTCAAAGCATTAAGGGCCATGAGCAAGAGAGGACCTGTCCTCGGGGGGCCTTTGCTGCTGTGCTGGTGGCCGGGGTGGCCCGTGGTGCCCCCGCTCAGCCCCTGCGCTGCTGCTGTGACCGGAGGCGCGGGAGGGCAGGTCCCAGAGAAGGGCGCTCGGGGACGAGAGCGAGGCCCAGGCGCTGTGCTCACGGCCACTTTGGAGCCTGTGCAGGGGAGAGGAGGGCCGTGCCAGCATCCCGCCGTGCAGCCTCGGGGCTACGGGGCTGCCTCTTCTCCCAGCTCCGGAGCCGCTGGACCCTGCTCCGACACTTGCTGAATCATGAATGGACAGTTCCGTTCTGGGGGTTTTTTTGTTCTGGGTTTGTTTGTTCTTTTAAATCTGTCTGTGTATCAGGGAGAGAGAGGCAACAAGCCCCAGGGAGCAGCAGGCAGACGGAGAGGCAGGTCTCCCCAGGAAGCAAAGAGCCCCACGCAGGGCTCCCTCCCAGGACCCCGGGATCATGGCCTGAGCCGAAGGCAGACGGGCGCTTCACCGACCCACCCTGGAGTCCCAGAGTTACTATTCCTAGAAGCACTGCAGGGTGCCCACGGGGCGAGGGAGCGCGGACCGGGAGGGGCTGCCTCGGCAGCACGGGTGACGGCGCACAGGGAGGCACGGGGATACGGGACGTCGCCCCATACTGCGGGCCTGGCCATGCGGTGTCGGTGCAGTGGGAAGCCCTCCGGGGCGGGACTGTGGAGACCCAGGGCTCTGCAATGAATCGTGACGCGTCCGTACTTGTGCATAACCAGAAGTGTCTCGAAAGAGAAGAAACGGGTTTCTACAAATTCACAGTTGCAGGATCCCGAGGTGGAAAGTAGTCCCTGGCGCATAGTGGCACCTAATGTCTCCTGAATGATTGGGATGCCATATGTCATATGGAGACTCCGGCATTCGGGATGAGGGGTGTGCTCTGCCCTTGGGAGCTCGTGGTCCTGCAAACCCAGCGTAGGCCCAGCCAGAGACCGTGTCCCCACTCGCGGTTACTCGTGTTGAAGCACAGCCATTAAGTAGTGTATTACTATCAGCCCACATCCTTCTCTTACATTTCTTTTTTATATTTTTAAACTCCAAGGTTAGCATGATCTGAAATAATTAAAATTATTATCTTCTTGCACAATTAGGGTGGCTTCAACACAAGACAGCTGTGATATAGTTTTTAGATTAAGTTATAAATGTTCGCTTTAGAACTACCTGAAGATTGATAGAGATGCATTTGAAAAGCATTATTTTTTTATTGATTCTTAATGTAGTAAATTACTGAAGTTCTTTGGCAGCAAACAGAAGTGGCCTCTCGTGGCGCGCATTCATCCTCCCAGCAGTGCCACGATTCGCATTAATTGCATTGCGACTGCACTCACTTATATTAAAAGGCTTCTACTAGAATTAATCCTTTTTATTTCAAATCATTTTGGCACAATTTCTAGCTATAAACACTCATAAAAGACAGACAGTTGAAAAATACGTTACAGGTGTTTCCCATATACCTATTGCGATTTTTTTCAAGACAAGTCGTTATTGATGGGCTTCTGGGACAAGTGTGGTACAGCCGCTGAGAAGGAAGGCCAGGGTGAAAAATGCTAAGTGGATTATTTTGCATAAAAAATAGGCAGTTTTGAAATTGTATAATTAACCTGTGTTTAGAAAATACCTTGATTTATGCTTACATTTGTATCGCGGTTGCATACATTATGGAAATTTAATTTATAATCCATTTAGCTGATGCAATCATAGTTTTTAGTGCTATCATTTATTAGTGCTTGTATATTAAATGCTCTAAAGATTTAAACCTGCCTTATGTAAAAAATTATACCTAGGCATTTCCATTTTATGAGTCACAGTGGGGTTTCTGTTTAAAATTCAGGTAGCTCTGATCTATTTAACGAATTTCACTGGCTTATTGTTACTGATGCAGAAATGGCAAACAATGACCTTATATATTGAGCGCCCCATGATTTACACCTCCAGTTTACTCTAAAGTCCACTGTACAAATGAGGCTTTTCTTCAACACCTGGAATCAATCATGGCGTCTGGGGCAGAATGTTCCCCTTGGCTTTGAAGCCATCATTCATTTAGAAGTAATGGGATTTTTAAGTGCTCCAGGTTAATGGTATTAGCCATTCTTAACTTTAAGCAAACTGTGGTTTCTCAAAACAACTCTTGCTTTGCCTTACCAGTAGACACCTTAAGTGCTAGTTGCCATGGTGTTGCTCATTCGCTCGCCCAGAAGTCCTTTTTGCCACATTTTCAGAACTAATTGGGAACTCATTCGTCTTCACATCAGAACTAAAAGCACAGGAACATATCAGTTCAGTTTCCCTGGGAGAGAACACCTAGACTCTTAGCTGGGGGGTGGGGATACTATGAAATGTGCAGTTTGAACAGAGGGCGAAGCTGGAGTCCTTAGACGGGTTAACCTGGGGAGAAGCGCTCATTCTCACTGTCAGCCGCTTTCTCAGAGAAGAAGCCAGTGCCCTCAATGCTACTTTCAGGACGATGTTTAGTGGCTCTTTTCTGGTTCCTTCCAGTCCTGTGAGTGGGAGAGACTTTAAAATGTGGGTCTCACTGAAGGTGAACCTGAGCATTCTTCGGGGGCATAGGAGGGACGGGGGAAGCACTCGTGCGTGGGCCCTTTTCCCGGCGAGTTTAGGGATCTGTGGTGTGCAGACGAGTGTCCCAGCCGTGGGCACAGTGGCCATGCCAGGAGCCGTCACCAGGGGGCTGGAGGCTTGGAGGGCCAGAACCCCGGGGTCAGGTGTGCGGACGTGGTCAGATGAACGGCCTCCTGGAGGAAGGGCTTCTGAAGGCGTGGTAATGACCGCCCCCGGGATGACAGTTTGTTTTTACGGTGGCTTTCTGGGAGCAGTGTGGTGGCCCTGGATCTTTCAGCAGCAACTTAGAGAAGAGCCCTGAGCACACGCGCAGCACGGCTCCCTGGGTGCTCTCTGCAGGGGCCTCCCCGCCGCCCCCCACAAGAGAAAGCTTTGTGAGAATGTGTGCCGGAGGCTCTGCCTCCACCTCACCCCTGCCGCTGGGGGTGGCGAGTCCACTCTCCCTGTCATTCTCATGTCTCTGCAGACCACGCTTATTCCAGGAAAAATGGCCTTGGGCGTGGAAATCCAGATTTCCCCCAGACTTCTTTTTTTTTTTTTTTTTTAAGATTTTATTTATTTATTTGACAGAGAGAGAGAGAGAGAGATCACAAGTAGGCAGAGAGGCAGGCAGAGAGGAGGGGGAAGCAGGCTCCCTGCTGAGCAGAGAGCCCGATGTGGGCCTCGATCCCAGGACCCTGAGATCACGACCTGAGCCGAGGCAGAGGCTTTAACCCCCGGAGCCGCCCAGGCGCCCTCCCCAGACTTCTACAGAAGAGAATACAATGGCGACCAGCACTTAACTTGCCTTCACTTAGGAGACCTTGCAGGCGGGCCTAATGGAGTGGGCAGAGCTGTCCTCAGTGCGGGGGGTCTGGGTTCGCCAGAACGTCTCGGTGTGAGACTTGTCAGGGCGTCCCAAGTCCATCATCAAGTGGAGGAAAGCGCTGAGAATGTTTCTGAAGACCAGGGCCCGCTGCTGGTTCCTGGCATTTTACGGCCTTAGGCCTTAGGAGTATTAAGTGTGCAGGATGAACCTGGCCTCGTGCTGGAGAACCTGCATCATGTGACCCCCCTTCTCTGGACAGAGACTCTGGGGAGGAATCCAGTAATATCCAGCAGGACTTAGTGTATCCAGTACCGCCGGTCATCAGGGAAACACAGATTAAAACCGTAGGGAGATACCCCCTTGCACCAACCAGAGTAACCAAACTTGAAAAAGACTGACAGCACTCATCATCGGTGAGGGTCTGGACCAGCTGGAACCTTCCTGCGTTGCTGGTCATGGCAGAAAATGGCTGCGCTTGGAAAACAGCATGTCGTTGCCTAGTACAGCTAAGTGCACCTCATGCTTAGTGCTTGCCCTGGGTGGACAGCTCTTAAGTCTGTACCGAGCACTCAGAGCACTCACCCATGGACGGGCCGCCCCGATGGTCCAGCACCTGTGTTTATCCTAGCTCCAGATGGGAAGCAACTGCCACAGCCGTCCTCAGGCCCAGGGCCAGAGATGGTAGCCTCACGGCAAAGAGCGAACAGTAACGTAGGTGCGTCTCAGAAGCATGACGTGAGCAGATGCTCGGGGACATGGTCATTGCTGGGGTCCTGGGTGTGGGGGTGGCCACAGAAGGGGGCGGACTTGCGGGGCGTGCGGGAGCTCACGTGGGGCCCCGAGTGGCCACTGCATGAGTATAAATAGAATGATTCATCAAGCCATAGTCTTAGAAGTTGTACATTTGTTTTGCTCTGAGTAAATCACCCTTTAACAGACACGAGTCAAAGCACAGTCACGCGCGTGGCCCTTCAACAGAGCAGTAGGCAGTGCCTCCGCGTGGCGAAGGCCTCCGTGTGGGCGTCGGGCATGCGGGTTCGACACCAGCCCCGTCAGTGCTCACTGACCTTGTGCACCCACACGCCTGAGTCCCAGGCCGGCTCTTCATCTTAGAACACGTCCAGCCTGCCCCGTGTCGTGCGCTCAGCGTGCTGAGAATGCTTTCTCCTTCTGTGGCTGAACAGTGCTGAGGGGCAGGGTTTCTTGACCGTGGGCATTGTGTGTAGGCCAGCCCTGGCACCCCGCTGCCCTCACTGGCCCGCACGCTGTTCCTTTCCTGCCGCGAAGGTCGAGTGGAGAGGTGGCCGCCGAGCCGGCGCAGCCCGCACTTGTGGCTTGACTGAGGCGCCGGCTTTGTTAAGCCCCCTCGGAGGCTCCTCTGCTGCAGAGCCCTTTGCAGAAAGTGCACGGCCACGTCTGTGGCAGCACGAAGGACGCGGCTCTAGGCGCACGCAGGGGCATGCACGCTCCGTGAGGCGGCCGCACGCAGGCCGCGCCCGCCGGGGGTTAGCCTCCCCCGCACCGCCCTCAGGGAGAGGAGGTGGCCACTGCCAGGGTTCTGGACCTCAAGGTGGGCTTTTTTCCACTCGTAGGCAGAATGAACAATTCCTCTGAGATGCTAACCCTTGCCCCTGTTGTCGTTTGAAGGCCCTCTACGAGAACATGCTGGTGGAGCTGCCCTTCGCTGGCTTCTTCCTGTCCAAGCTGCTCGGCACCAGTGCAGATGTGGACATCCATCATCTGGCCTCGTTAGACCCCGAGGTCTATAAGAACCTGCTTTTTCTCAAGAGCTACGAAGGCGACGTGGAGGAGCTTGGGCTGAACTTCACTGTGGTGAACAATGACTTGGGAGAGGCCCAGGTGAGGACGCCCTGCTGCACCAGCTGCCTTCCCAGGCCCTGAGGGTTAGATGGGGTGGGGCGCTGGGGACACACGCCCCACGGCCTTAGTCTCCGTGACAGCTGTCCTCTTTCCGGGGCTGCTGCCTGTCTGGCTCTCGTGGCGGCGAGCACCTTCTCCACACCAGTCCTGGGGGTCCCTGGCTGCCTCCACTCCTTGCCCAATCTCGGTGCACCTCGGTGCTCTGACACCAGTTGCTGGCCTTCATTATCAGTCTGCTTGGTCTTGCTGTCTTTATCCTTTTTTTTCTTTTAAAGATTTTATCTACCTACTTGACAAAGAGAGACACAACGAGAGAGGGAACGCAAGCAGGGAGAGGGAGAGGAGAAGCAGGCTTCCTGCCCCGCAGGGAGCACGATGTGGGGCTCGATCCTAGGACTCCGGGATCATGACCCGAGCCGAAGGCAGACACTTAATGACTGAGCCCCCCAGGCGCCCCCTTTTTCTAGAGAGAACATGAGAATGGGCAGGGGGAGCAGCAGAGGGAGACAAAGAAGCCGATGCCCCACTGAGCAGGGAGCCTGACGTGGACCCTGAGGTCACGACCGGAGCCAAAGGCAGACGCTTAACCATCAGAGACCCCCAGGGGCCCCATGTCTTCATCCTTTAAAAAAAAAAAAAAAAAGCAGGGGGCGCCTGGGTGGCTTGGTTGGTTGAGCCACTGCCTTCGGCTCAGGTCATGATCCAGGAGACCCGGGATCGAGTCCCACATCGGGCTGCCTGCTCGGCGGGAAGCCTGCTTCTCCCTCTCTCACTCCCCCTGCTTGTGTTCCCTTTCTCGCTGTGTTTCTCTCTGTTAAATAAATAAATACAATCTTTAAAAACAAAAAGAAAAGCTACATGTTAGAGATTGAAACTGCTTTCTTAAATGAGAGCACTATTGGGATATAATTTGCATACCATAGAGTGTATGCAGAGTGTGCAGCCCTCACCAACATCTCAATTCAGGAGGTTTCCTGTCCCCAAAGAAACTGTGTGTGTTAGCGGGTCCCTCCCCGCCACACAGGTGAGCAGGGCGTACATGCTGTCTGTGCGGTCGTCCACCCCGGACGCGGTCCGTACCTGGAATCTCACCGAGATCTTACCGTGGACTTTATTGCCGGCCTCGTTCCCTCGCTGTAGGAGCCAGAACTCCGTCCCTTTAGCCAGCTGAGCGACGCCCTGGGGTAGAGGCACAGCACCCTTCCTTTCTCAGTTGATGGACATTTGGGTTATTTCCGCTCTTCAGCTGTTAGGAAGAATGTGCTACACTCTTACAAAGTACTGAACTGTGGAAGAATTGATAACATGGGGGGTTCATGTGATGAGGGCTGGGGCCGCGGGTGACAGCGGGGGGTTCCCTGCCGTGTGATGAGGGCTGGGGCCGCGGGTGACACCGGGGGGTTCCCTGCCATGTGATGAGGGCTGGGGCCACGGGTGACAGCGGGGGGTTCCCTGCCGTGTGATGAGGGCTGGGGCCACGGGTGACAACGGGGGGTTCCCTGCCGTGTGATGAGGGCTGGGGCCACGGGTGACAGCGGGGGGTTCGCTGCCGTGTGACGAGGGCTGGGGCCGCGGGTGACAGCGGGGGGTTCGCTGCCGTGTGACGAGGGCTGGGACCGCGGGTGACAACTGGGCGTTCGCTGCCACGTGACGAGGGCTGGGACCGCGGGTTGAGGTAGAGAGCAGCTGGATCGGCCATGGGGTGGGACTTGCTCAGCTGCTGGGTGGGGTGGGCATCGGCATACTTGTGTGTCTATGTTAGCGTGCGTTCTGATGGTCCCATAATTTGCAAAACCTTTTTGTGTACTGACAAACCAAAGTGGGGGGGAGGACCTTTGAAGTCGCACCTATTAATATCTCCTTTTATCAGATTTTACAGTGGCCAGTGTGCTTCTCTGATTTACTTTTGGTTTTCAGACAAATAGGTCTGTTTTCTGCGGAGAAGCAGCCTTTCTGGTGTTCTTAGGTAGAGGACTCATCTTTCCTGAGTTGAGTAGTTCTGTTTTAACTACAGAACAGTTGTTACCTTTAAGCTTTGTAAATTTCTGTTATCCGTTTTTAATTCAGGTTTTCAAAGGGCATCAGCTTTGCGAGCTTAGAAGTGACTTCACATTAAATCTGTATCCGTGTTTAGTCAGACCACTGTTGGTGATGAATCGATCTGTTCGGGGTACCCCTTAACCTAACCCTCCAGGTTGTCAGCTCTGACATAGTATTTTGATAAATTCATACCGATCAAATTTGTGTTAATGCAGTTTCAGTTATTTTTATGTATTTGCCACCGTGCCTCGTCTGTTTTTCTTTTATTCGTGAGGCAGCGTTCCCACTCTGTACCAGCCATGATGCTATGCATGGGAGCTTTTTCTAAACTAGGAGAGCGTGCACACTCTCACAGGGAGGTGGACGGGAGCAGTAGCCCAGCTCCACGTAGGTCCGAGAGAGCTACCTGGGAGAGACGCTGGCTGAGTGGAAAGGTGTTCAGCAGGTGACGAGCACATTTGAAAGTGGCTAGGCTTGGGGGTATGCAAGAGAAGGTAGATAGATGCCAGCGAGTCCAGGCTTCTCCCACCGTCGTGGAGAGCAGTTAGAGGCCGAAGGCCTTAGAAAGGGTAAAGGTCGGGGCACCTGGGTGGTTCAGTCGGTCACGCGTCTGCCTTCGGCTCAGGTCATGATCCCAGGGTCCTGGGATGGAGTCTGCATCAGGCTCTTTGCTCAGCAGGGAGCCTGCTTCTCCCTCTGCCTGCTCTGTATCCGTGTTTAGTCAGACCCCCTGTTTGTGTTCTCTAACAAATAAATAAATAAAATCTTAAAAAAAAAAAGGAAGGAAGAAGGAAGAAAAGGACGGAAGGAAGGAAAGAAAAAAGAGAGAGAAAGAGAAGAAAGAAAGAAAGGGTAAAGATGCAATCAGAAGGAGAACCAGCATTTGATTCCCTAGCTGGTTTGTAGTATTTCAGTTCTTCAGGGTAAGATGGTCAAAACAGGTGAATTTCAGAGCCGGCAAGAAAATGAGTAACAAGGGTGCCTGGGTTGCTCAGTGGGTTAAAGCCTCTGCCTTTGGCTCAGGTCATGATCTCAGGGTCCTGGGATCGAGGCCCACGTCGGGCTCTCTGTTCAGCGGGGAGCCTGCTTCCTCCTCTCTCTCTGCCTGCCTCTCTGCCTACTTGTGATCTCTCTCTCTGTCAAATAAATAAATGAAATCTAAAAAAAAAAAATAGGAAGAAAACACATTTTAAAAAAAAGAAAGAAAAGAAATAAAGAAAGAAAAGAAAAGATGTGAGGGGCCCCTACCTGGATTGGTCAGTGGAATGTGTGACTCGATCTCAGGGTTGTGGGCTTGAGCCCCATGTTGGATGTTAGCGATTACTTAAAAAAAAAATAAAATTCTTCAAAAAGAAAAGAAAAAAGAGAACCTCAAGCCTCCCTTCCCAGGAAGCTGAGATTTGCTTCTCTGACTGCAGAATCGTTGCTTGGCCCGCACAGCAGGGAGGGCTTCAGAAACTAAGATAAGAAGCACACACGCAGATTTATACGTCCTGGTTCTAAACTCTGGGTATTTTTAAACGTCTGTCTTCGTGGTACTTGAATTTTAGTCTATTTCTTGGCCTTTAAAAAACCACCTATTTAATGGGGCGCCTGGATGGCTCAGTCAGTTAAGCGTCTGACTCTTGATTGCGGCTCAGGTCATGATCTCGCGGCCGTGAGGTGAAGCCCTGTGTCACCAGCCCCACCCTTGGGTGGGGGTCTCGCTGGGGTGCTCTCTCCTCTCCCTCTGTCCCCCACTCCCCCGCACCGTGCATGAGCAGCACACACCTCTCTGAAATAAATAAGTAAAATCTTTTTTAAAAAAAACAAGACTAAGAAATAGGTGTGAATCAAGTCCTCAGTGGGAATGTGATACCGCCTCGGGCCTCCTGCTTCCCTGTCTTACTTGGACAGCCCTAGGCATTCTAGAAGACTGACCTGGCCACCAGGAGAAAAGATAAGGGGGGGAACGAACCCCATTCTGTTTGGTTACGGTTTACTTAGTCACTTCTGTTTCCGCCTCTTCCGTTCTAGAGCCGACGTCTCACCGTGCAGGGTTCAGGTGTTTGTGGGAGACGAGGTTCTTGGCGTGGGGTCACAGAGCACACAGGGCCGAGGCTGCTGCCCCACTGCCTCGCTGCACCTGGTGGCATGATTTCAAAATGAAATAAAAGCACCGGGGCGGTCAGGTCTATAGTGACGTGTCCACAGCCTTTGCTAATGGGAGAGTTTCCCGTTTTTCCTTCTGAAATAGATGGTAATGGTGAAGTGTCACGTATGTAAGGGTTCCATTAAAGCTGCACTGGTAATATTAGAATCTATAAAAGCAGAAGTGTGACGTGATGGTGTTCCAGTTACTCATAGAAATTCCCGCTGAATAAAGAGATTATGGATGACAGCGCAGAGGAGTGATTACACGGACGAGTCCAACAGGAAAAACTGAGAAAGTCACTGGGAAAGCCGCTGATTTGTCGGGGAGAGCTTACGGATTTCTGTGGAGATAGATAGAAAAACAGTCCTCTGTACAGGTTTACATTTTTAAAATATATGATTTAAAGATTTCTAAAATGCAAATGCTTCATAATGTTGGAAGGTTTCGTTAATTTTCCTCTTAAAATACTAGTGTTCCTCCCAGCTTGCTTTCTTTGGTAAAATCAGTATGGCTGTTTGCCTGCCTAAAAAACAGACATGAAATTTTAGACCATGAATTTTGACCCGTGTTTTTGCTGAGGAAGGGGCTCAGGGTTTAAGATGGTCCCGTGAGTGATGGTCGTTGGGTGCAGAGCATGAACTTGAGTCCCAAGACCCCGTTCAAGTCCTGGTTTTGCTGCCGCGCCGCGGGACCCTGGGCTGCTCCAGCCACGCTTCTGCCCTGCCCGAGGTGCGTGCGAGGCCCCGGGGATGAAGCGAGCGAACGCGGTGGCCAGGACGTGCGCCCCCCAGCGTTGTGCAGCCGCGCTCTGGAGTGTGGGGGAGGAGAGCTATTCCTGTGTAGCTACGCCCTCAAAACTGAAATGACAGGATTGCAGACTCGGACGGCTGTTGGGATGGAGACAGGAGTTTAGATGACCACACACGGTCCCCGAGCAGCCCCTGGAAACAGCGCTGCCGTCTGGTCAGCGGGGGAACAGGGGCTTTGGAGGTCCTTTACCTGACGCTTGCCCGGGCCCTCTGTCTTCGAATCGTCCGCGGCACACTCATTTAGTACGTGTTGTTGATCCACATAGAGTAAGAAGCCCTAGATTGTACACGAAAACAGCACCGCGAGCTCATGAGCGGACGGCGAGCCCAGCCCGGGGCATGAGAACTAGCGAGCAGGGAGGCATCCTCCGGGACGTGCTCTGCGGGAGGAAGCATCTAATGAAGCCCCGTCCCGCGTGCAGTCTGCAGCGCGAGGCGGCCGTGCAGCCCCCGGGCGAGCGGCGGGTTCGGTAAAGCTCCTCCGCGGATGGGAAGGGGCCTGTCTGTGCAGCGCTGAGAAAACCGGCCAAGGTGCCGTCCTTGTCTGGACAGAACTACGAGGACAAGGGACTCACAGCCTCCGTCACCCGCAGTCCGCAAACCGGGCAGCGCGCCGTTTCCAGCCCTGAGGTTGGCCACCCACCGGTCGTTCTGGAATGTCTTGTTCACGTCTGGTTCCTTGACCCTTAGCATCGAGGGCCTCGTCCACATGCACCTGAGAAGAGTCAACAAACTGAGAAAGCGTGTTCTTGTAGGTCAGGCTGGTGTGCCCATGATTGCCGGCGTGTTGTGGGTCCTCTTGGTTTCTGAGGTTACGTAAGCACAGTCTGAGACAGACCCAGCAGAAATGTCCCTGCTGGATCAATGACGAAAGCCATTCACGGGGCGAGGGCAGTTGCGGGTGTCCACGTCCCAGTGAGCGGGGAGAGCCAGCGTTCGGCCCCAGCTCCTGCTGAGGGCTTCCCGCCGACACCCCGGTGCTGCCACACCGCCCCCCAGCCCTGTGCTGCCCGGCAGACTGCGAGCGTGGTCGTGATGCCAGAAGGTTGTCCTCTGGGAGTCGGCCATCTGGATGGTGGTCACTCATCTCTCATGGACCACTGTCCTCTGAGTCCTATTTAAACTACTTCAGGGGGCACCTGGGGGGCTCAGTGGGTTAAAGCCTCTGCCTTCAGCTCAGGTCATGATCTCAGGGTCCTGGGATCGAGGCCCGCGTCGGGCTCTCTGCCTACTTGTGATCTCTCTCTCTGTCAAATAAATAAATAAAATCTTTAAAAATAAATAAATAACATACTTCAGGGGCACCTGGCCAGCTCAGTCAGTGGAGCATGCAACTCTTCATCTCAGGGTTGTAGGCTCGGGCCCTGTGTTGGGTGTAGAGATCAATTAAACATAAAATCTTTAATAATAATGAGGGACATCTGGGGGGCTCAGTCAGTGAAGCATCTGCCTTTGGCTCAGGTCATGATCCCAAGGTCCTGGGATCAAGCCCCACATAGGACTCCCTACTTGGCGGGGAATCTGCTTCTCCCTCTGCCTGCCCCCCCTTTCACTCTATTATTATCAAATAAATAATGGAAGAATAAAGAAATAAAGTAAGTACTTCATAGTGGTAACACATAGAGATACAAAGAGAAGAATGTGCCCTTTGGACAGAGATGAGTTATTGTGCTGTTACAGCCTTCATTCCTTAGGCCGTATTCTCTCCAGAATGGATCCCTTTTGACAGGAGTTCATTTTTTGGTTCCTATCTTTGCTCTTTGTGATTCATAATTTATTTTAACTTTTTTTTTTTTTAAGATTTTATGTATTGATTTGACAGAAGCACAGCCAGAGAGGGAACACAGCAGGGGTAGTGAGAGAGGGAGAAAGCAGGCTTCCCATCGAGCAGGGAGCCCGATGTGGGGCTCGATCCCGGGACTCTGGGTCATGACCTGAGCCGAAGGCAGATGCTCAACAACTGAGTCACTCAGGCGCCTTATTTTAACTTTTAATTACTTATTTTCGAGAAAGAAAGTGCACCTGTATGTGAGTGGGGAAGGGGTAGAGGAAGACGGAGAATCTCAAGCAGACCCCCTGGCTGAGCACAGAGCCTGACTCGGGGCTTGATCTCACGACCCTGAGATTATGACCTGAGCCGAAATCAAGAGTTGGACACCCAGCCGACTGACCCACACCCAGGTGCCCCAGATTCCTAATTTTCTAAGACAGAATTGCCAGGGGCGCCTGGGTGGCTCAGTGGGTTAAAGCCTCTGCCTTCAGCTCAGGTCCTGATCTTGGGGTCCTGGGATCGAGTCCCGCATCAGGCTCTCTGCTCAGCAGGGAGCCTGCTTCCTCCTCTCCCTCTGCCTGCCTCTCTGCTTACTTGTGATCTCTCTCTCTCTCTGTCAAATAAATACATAAAATCTTAAAAAGAAAGAAAAGAGTCTCTTAGAAATGAAACCACACACACACACACAGAGTTGCCAGGAGGGCCCTGCTGCAGCACTCCTTGGTGCTTTGGAGAACGCAGCGGTGGCTCAGGCTCCCGGAGCAGCGTAAGACACCGGCTTTGGGGAGTCCCGCCGGCCGCACAGCCTCCTGCGTAGATGCTCATGTGCGAAGCCGGGCTGTCAGGTTTCTCCGAAGGAAGTGTTTCTTGCTTCCATTTTGCCCTAGTCAGACTTAGAATTTCCAGCTGCTCATTTCTCTCTTTGCAGGTGGTCGAACTGAAACTTGGTGGCAAAGACATCCCGGTGACGAGCGCCAACAGGATCGCGTACATCCACCTGGTGGCCGACTACCGGCTGAACCGGCAGATCCGCCAGCACTGCCTGGCCTTCAGACAGGGCCTGGCCAACGTGCTCAACCTGGAGTGGCTGCGGATGTTTGACCAGCAGGAGATCCAGGTGTGCCCCCCGCCGCCCCTGCCTGCCCCCTGCCCAGCTTCCGCCCGGCCTCTGCCGCCCCGGGGCACCGCCTGTCAGTCGGCCTCACGTGTATGAACTGACCTTCTTTTTCAGGTACTGATTTCTGGTGCCCAAGTTCCCATAAGTCTGGAGGACCTCAAATCCTTTACCAACTATTCAGGTATGTTGTCACTGCTACGTACTTACTCCTGAAAACGTTCTAGAGGATGTTTCCAGAAGTTTTCCTGTGCTTCCTCTTTGGTGGTTCATTCATGTGGTCTGGAGGCCGGCACGTGGGGTGAGGGGTCGGTGAAGCCCCCGGCTGGCCCGTTCTGCCTTCGCCTCCCCCACCACGAGTAGCCACTCTCTTTGGTTCTTCATGTATTTACACACAAACACAAAACTTACTCTTACTTTCCTCATTTTTACACACGATTCTGCATCCTGTGGTTTTCTCTTCCCGCCATGTTCTTAAGTCTAACACATTGGATGGCTTCGTCCTCCACTTTGCAGCCATGCTTCCCAAACCCCCACCCAAAAAACAAAACAAAAGACAACCCCCTCCCCGAAAAAGACCGCACTGATTAAAAAGAGTAAACTGAAAAATTGGACCTCATTTTTATTAAACTTAAAAGTTTCTGCTCTTCAAGAAAATAAAAAACCAGAAAGAAGATATACAAATGGCCAATGAACACATAGGAAGGACCTCAACAGCATCAGTCATCAGAGAAATAGGGAGGTTGTTCAGACGGGGACTTGGGGCTCTTTTGGGCATTTGTCAGCTTTTTTTAAATTAACCCATTATCCTGAGGAACATGAGGAGAGGAAAAAACGTGGTCCCCCCAACAGTCACTGTAATTTTAGTGAATTTTCAGAGTCTATTCTAGTTTGTGGTAATACGTAATTTATAGCATACATTCTGTTTGTTTAGCATCAGAAATAAAAAAAAACTATTTCCGGTGGACAGCCTCTCTTCTCTCGGTCCATCTTTAGGGTGTGTTCAGTAAACTTCTGTCCCCTTAATAGAGTGAGTGTATGTATGTGTATGTATATGTATATACACCAAGCTGTTATTCTTCTTGCAATTAGTTTTTGAGGTTAAATACATATATATGATTTTTTTAACTTCCAGTATAATAAACAATTTGTGTTTATTTGTAGGTGTAGTTTTTTTTTGTTTTGTTTTGTTTTGTTTTTTTAAGGAGAGAAGCCCAGACGTTAAATTGCTTATTAAAGCCTTCAGGCAGTGAGATTAGGACGAGTAGGACTCACAGGGAAATGTGGCAAGCAGTATTAACATTTAGGAAATTGCATACATTCTGGAGCTTGGTTGAGGATAATTCCACCTGCTTTCAGTCTTTTTTCTCATCTGTAGGCAACTGCCCAGATCTTAAATAGGTATTATAAATCTGCAGTTGTGAGCCTTGATTCTTAGGTTTTCTGCACATGGACATTTTAAAGTATTTTATTTTTTTATTATTTTCTTCCAAAGATTTTATTTATTTGAGAGAGACTGTGAGAGCATGCGTGGGGAAGGAGCAGACAGGGGGCCAAGCTGACCGCGCGCTCAGCACAGCGCCTGATGTGGGGCTCAACACAGGGCTCGATCCTAGGACCCCATGATCACGACCCAAGTTGAAACCAAGAGTCGGGCACCTGACTGAGCCCCTGAGGTGTTTTATATACCAGCACACTGGCTTGCTCCGCTAGAAGAACAACATGTGACTCCTGATCTCACGGTCGTGGGTTCGAGCCCTACTTTCGGGGTAGAGATTGCTTTTTAAAAAAATAAAATATAATATAAAAAATGTTTTATATATCTTAGAAACTTTAAAATATACCCTAGGTGCGCCTGGGTGGCTCAGTTGGTTGGGCGACTGCCTTCGGCTCAGGTCATGATCCCGGAGACCCGGGATCAAGTCCCACATCGGGCTCCCTGCTCGGCGGGAAACCTGCTTCTCCCTCTCTTACTCCCCCTGCTTGTGTTCCCTCCCTGGCTGTGTTTCTCTCTGTCAAATAAATAAAATCTTAAAAAATAAATAAATAATAAAATATATCCTGACGTAAACATGATGCTGGACAATGTGGGCATGTGATACCGCGTCCTTGAAGACGAGGCCTAGTAAGATCGAAGCCGACGTGTTAGTGGTTGTGGGATGATGAGGTCCCCGTGCTTCTGTAAAGTGTTATTTCTCTCTCTTTATTATCTGCCATACATTGCAGGATTCACTTTTAAAAACCAGGAAAACTTTAGTCATTCCAGTGCTGGGGCACCCGGCTGGCTCCATTGGTGGGTCACACGACTCTTGATCTCCTGAGCCGTGAGTTTGAGCCCCACAGTGGGCGTTAAAAAATTAAAGATTTAGGGACACCTGGGTGGCTCAGTTGGTTAAGCAACTGCCTTCGGCTCAGGGCATGATCCCGGAGATCCGGGATCGAGTCCCACATCGGGCTCCCTGCTCGGCGGGAAGCCTGCTTCTCCCTCTCTCACTCCCCCTGCTTGTGTTCCCTCTCTGGCTGTGTTTCTCTCTGTCAAATAAATAAAATCTTTAAAAAAAAAAAAAAATTAAAGATTTAAAAAATTAAAAATTAAAGAAAATAATTAGGGCGCCTGGGTGGCTCAGTGGGTTAAGCCTCTGCCTTCGGCTCAGGTCATGATCTCAGGGTCCTGGGATGGAGCCCCAATCGGGCTCTCTGCTCAGCAGGGAGCCTGCTTCCTCCTCTCTCTCTGCCTGCCTCTCTGCCTGCTTGTGGTCTCTCTCTGTGTCAAATAAATAAAATCTTTAAAAAAAATTAAAGTCACCTCATTTTCATAAAATAATAGTCATTTACAATTAATGAAATTACAGGTGACTTATCTTCATTGTCCTTCTCTTTTTTCTAAATATTACAAAATGAATATTACTCTCAGAACAGTATTTAAGCCTTAAAAACATGTCCTGTGCAGCAGTTCCAGCTAGCGCTGAGTAAGGAGAGGATTTCTCTCCTCAGAGGTCACTAGCCTGATGTCAAAAGCAGACAAAAATAAGACAAGAAACTAAAATGCAGAAATCCTCAGAATACTAGTGGCCTGAATCCAGCAGCTAAGCAGCATTCATCCCCATGAATGGGAGGTTAATTTCACATCTGAAAATGCATCCGTGTAGTATGCAGTATTGTCAGTATAAAGAACAAAACCCATCTCGTCGTCTCTGTAGATGCAGAAGAGAAAGGAAAAAAGCAGGTGCAGCCCTCAGGAAAGTGGAAGAGGAGGGCCCTTCCTCGCCTGACACCGGGCATGTCCAGCCCCCCAGAGTGCCACGCATAAGTCGGGGGCAGGGAAGGAAGATGTACTTTATACACTTTCCACTGGGAAAGGTTAAGTGCTGCTTGCCTAAGTCAGAGGCACGTGACTAGGGTTTCTGGCTGGTGCAGTAAAGCAGGAGAGGGGAGAGGAAGGAGATAAACATCCAGGTTGGAGAAGAAAAGTGAATGAAGTAAAACTGGGGGCCCTGGGTGGCTGAGTTGGTTAAGCGTCTCTGGCTGTTGGTTTCGGCTCAGGTCATATCGGGGCCGTAAGTTCAAGCCCTGTGCCTGGCTTCACACCAGTGTAGCGCCTGCGTCAGATTCTCTCCACCTCCTCTCCCTCTGCTCCTCCACCCACCAGGAAAGGAAGTAAAAGTGCTCTCTTCACAGAGAGCTGGACAAGAAAACAAAATGAGAACTAAAAAACCATTTCAGCACAAATCCGTACACACAAACCAATTTTGTTGTCATGTACAGTCCAAGAAAGGAATTAGTTCCGTTCAGGGGAACAGCAAAGCGAATGGAAGACACGCAGCGAAGTAAGACCTGTAGGCTGCGGAGAGGAAGGGGAGAGGCGCCCGTCGTCACAAGTCAGAGACCCCGCCTCGTCAAGCCCCTACCGAAATCCCGGCAGTCCTGTCGATAGACACAGGTTGACTTGAAAGCTCATTTGGAAACTTGAAGGACCTCAAATAGCCAAAATCATTTTGTAGAAGAAGAGAGTTACAGGAGTTACACTGAGATTTAAAACTTGCCATCAGGCCACAGTGGGCAAGACAGAGCATTCAGAATCCATATAGGGAACGTTTACAATTTCGTAAGACAAGCACTTGAATTTAAACCATGGCCCCAAAAAAGTTTCCCCTAAGAACATCCATATAAATGGCCAGTAAGAAATGAGCCCAGGGACAGTTGTCTCACACACAGTGAGGTCCCAACGAGAGATCACTACGCTCCCACTCGGAAGGCGGCAGTCACAACATGGGCAGGTACCAGGTGTGCGTACGTGCAGAAATTGGAACCCTCTTTACTGAACATAAAATGGTAGAGGCTCTTTGGAAAAGTTTACCATGAGTTAAAAAGTGACTGTCCTCCTCCATCACACCATATATGGAGATGGGCCCCAGATGGGTCAATGGCCTTACAGGAACAGCAAAAAGCATAAGGCTCTTAGGAGAAGAGGGTTAAGTCTTTGTGATCTTGGATTTGACTTTAGATTCCTAGATAGGGTGCCAAAAGTATCAGCCAAAAAAGAAAACAAATACAAATTGGGCTTCATCAAAATCATAAACTTTGTACATCAAAAGACATTATCAAGAAAGTAAAAGTTTTAGATGAATCTACAGAAGGGGAGAATATTTGGAAATCTTATGTGTGTATTCAGAATATATAAAGAACTCTTACAACTCAGCAGGAAGACACAGCAGTTCATAATGGAAGAAGGACATGAATAGCCATTTCTCCAAAGAACATACACAGACCAGTCATTAGGGAGATGCAGATCAGAGCAGCAAGGAAACCGTTCGCTCGTCCAGGAAGACGACTGTATACAGGCCTCATAGCGTAACAAGTGTGGTCAAGGATGTGGAGAAATTAGAACCCTTTCTGATTGCTGGCATGTCAAATAGCCAGCATGGAAGATGGCTTGGTGGCTCCCCAGGAGGCTAAAACATAGACTCACCGACGGACCCAGCAATCCTGCGCTCAGGTGTGTCCCCAAGGGCACTGGGAGCAGGGACAGGGGCCCAGAGGTGGGAACAGCCAAATGTGCGTGTGCAGATGAATGGAGGAACAGCTGTGGTCTCTGCACACACAGCGGAGTGAGGCTCTGGGACATCTCGAAACATGATGCTGAGTGAAATAAGCTGGACACAAGAAAGGGCATAGATTGTATGAGTCAACTTACATGAAAAACCATATGTGTAAATGTGTGTGTATTTGTATCACGTGTGTGCAAATGTGTTTGCATCACATACATGTGAAGGTGCGCGCGTTACATGTATGTGGATTGTGCGTGTTTACATCACGTAGATGTGAATGCGTGTATTTATATTACATATGTGAATGTCATGTGTTTGTATTCCACGCGTGTGGGTGTGCACGCATTTATATTACAGAAGCATGCGCGTGTGTCTCCCCTTCTGTCATTAATTTTTGTTGCTTCGTTTGACCTCGAATGTTTACGTAAAGGCAGATACTACTGAAGGTCACTCTGTGCCCACTATCAAGTCATCAGTTTAAAAAACTAAAATCGACCCAATCTTTCCTTTGCCAAGAAACTGTCTTGGGTTGTTTGCATTACCCTATCTGCACTGAAAGCTTGTACCTTTAATGATCTTAGCGATTCCAGTAAATAGGTTTTAAAATATTATCATATTCATTTTGGTGCCAATTAATGCACTTAAGATATTTTATCGATGTTATTTCTGTAGTATATTAACAATGAGGGAACAATATATAGCAATTATTTCAGTTTTAGGAAGCACTTAACTAGATTAAAAGCTGTAAGGAGCAGATCTTACCCTTGAGAGGAGCGGTCTCATCGTGGGCTGGGCTGGGTTGTTAGCCGTGGTCTGTACCCTGCTGTTACAAGGACAGGTGATAAAATCAGTTCAGACACCAAGATCATGTGGGCAAAATCACTAGGTCTGTTAGAAGTGAAAACCCCATGGTGTGCTGTTCTCAGATTTATGCCTCATGTAAATCCTCTGTTATTTCGTGTCTGCTACTCAACAGAGGTGGGTTTTTTTTTTTTTAAGATTTTATTTATTTATTCGACAGAGAGAGAGATCACAAGTAGGCAAAGGGGCAGGCAGAGAGAGGGGAGGAAGTAGGCTCCTGGCTGAGCAGAGAGCCTGATGTGGGCCTCGATCCCAGGACCCTGAGATCATGACCTGAGCCGAAGGCAGAGGGTTAACCCACTGAGCCACCCAGGCGCCCCAGAGGTGGGTTTTTAAGTCCCAGCAGAGTTAAAACTCAGACCCGTTCACGGCATCGTTTGCTGCCAGAGCTCACCCTCTCTCTGGCCATTGGTGTTTGGAGCGTCAGAGGTTCCTCTCTCCCTCATGAGCTTGTCCCAGGAGGCAGCATGAGCACTGTCTCTAGGGGCGCCTGGCCGGCTCGGTTGTGAGCAGGATCGTGAGTTCAAGGCCCATGTCGGGCGTGGAGCCTACGCACAGAAAGTGGAATGTGTCTCTGGAGTTGGCTCTGAGCCGAGAGCTGCCGTCCATCACTGGCAGGTGGGACGACGATGCGCCACTCACCAGTTGGTTACTCTGGCGTTTTTAGGGGAATCCGCTTTGAAGTTACCTCATTTGTAATAAAACATCTGTTCATGTTACCTTAGGAGGTTATTCTGCCGACCATCCAGTAATCAAAGTCTTTTGGAGAGTTGTGGAAGGATTCACAGATGAAGAAAAGCGCAAGCTGCTCAAGTTCGTGACGAGCTGCTCCCGGCCCCCTCTCTTGGGCTTCAAGGTACCGCTCCCGGGCCGTTGCTGTCGTGTAGGCAGGGAGAGCCGCAGGGTGCCAGGCGGGATTACGTGACCCGGGGCACTGCCCACGGTTCTCGGGGAGTAGCATTCACGGTGTTGAGCTCCTGCAACACCACATTTCTTTGGAGTTTTAGCTACCTTAACTTAAGTATTTCAGCCAGATCATTATACGTTGGTTATTACGTGTATTTGCTGGTGGTGGTCCCCGGGTTGGCCTGCTGGTGGCGGCTGTGACCGGGGAGGCCTGTGACCAGGCTGGGGGCCCTGGGCTGGGCCTGTGGGATGTCAGTTTGCTGAACTGAAGGAAACACGAGCTACAATGGGATGTAGTGCGTTTGGGAGGAATTACGTAGGAGCAAAAGTGCTGTTGACCTTTGAACAACATGGCCGGAGGGGCTGACCACCCCCCACCACTGTGCGGCAGGAAATCCGCAGGTGACTCCTGACACTTCACAGACTTTCCTAACAGCCCACTCTTGAGGGAAGCCTCCCAGTACCAGGCGGCTGAGCGGCCCGTGTCTTCTCCGCTGCATGCTTGGAGTGGAGGAGGCCGGAGGGGAGGAGGTGGGGTGCTCGTTACAGAAAAATACTGTCCTGGTACTGATGTGTGTTTATCCAAAGCATCGGCCTGTAAGTGGATCCGCGCGGTTCAGACCGTCCTTGCTCACGCGTCGGTGGTGGTGTTTCTCCCCGGTTGCTCCCTGTTACCTAGTCTGTGTTACTTATCATTTCTGATAAGGATTACCTCATTAACTCAGCTTAATATTTTTAGCAATTAAAATTGGTGAGGGGACAGTTAGTGGTTCCCTTATTCATTGTCAGTTAAAGCAGTATGAGTATTTAAAATACACAGTGGTGTGTGTATGTATAATACAGAAGAATGTCAATTTAGGTAAGCATTGAATATTGCTCGTGCTGGTGAGACTTCCAGAGAGGCGTATCCTTTCCAATGACCTCCCGTCAGTGAGTTATATAGTAGGAGTTATTCTCTTAAGTTTTTACTTTGAGATTATTTTGAAAGTATAGAAAAGTTGAGAGATTGAACGAAGAACTTCTAGTATGTAAATGGCACTTCAGTCAAGCTAATTTTATTTATTTTTTCTTTACGTATATGTATTTTTAGAGAGGGGGAGAAGGGTTTGGGGAGCAGAGGGAGAGACAGAGAATCTGAAGCAGACTCCAGAGCCAGCATGAAGGCTGATTCCGGGCCCCATCTCATGACCAAAATCAAGAGTCAGGCGCTTAACCACCTGAGCCACCCAGCTGTCCCTCAGTCAAGCTATTTTTTTTTTTATAAGCTATTTTTAAAAAATTGACCTCAGAGCACCTGGGTGGCTCAGTGGGTTAAACACTCTGCCTTCAGCTCAGGTCATGATCTCAGGGACCTGGGATGGAGGCCCGCGTCGGGCTCTCTGCTCAGTGGGGAGCCTGCTTCTCCCTCTCCCTCCACCGGCCACTCCCGTGCTTGTGCTCTCAGTCTCTGACAAAGAAATAAGTAAAACTTATAAAAAAGGGGGGGTGCGCCTGGGTGGCTCAGTTGGTTGAGCGTCTGCCTTCGGCTCAGGTCATGATCCCGGAGACCTGGGATCGAGCCCCACATCGGGCTCCCTGCTCGGCGGGAAGCCTGCTTCTCCCTCTCTCACTCCCCCTGCTTGTGTTCCCTCTCTCGCTGTGTTTCTCTCTGTCAAATAAATAAAATCTTTAAAAAAAAAAAAAAGATCCCGTGTGGAGCCACAGTGAGAACGCTCTTGTCCCCTGTGGGGAGCCCACGGCCGTGACTGAGCCGTCACCGAACCGTGAGAAGTATTTTGCAGAGCTGTGACACAGTCTTCCCAGTTCAGATTTTTTTCCAAGGACAAAAATATATTAAATGTGAGATTTACTTTAGAGTTTTCAAGTGTGTTTGCAGTGTCCTAAGTTAGGCCCCAGAGGTGGAAGAAACCCCCTGACTGTGTGCCTTCCAGGAGCCCGCGTGCCCAGCAACAGGGACCTTCAGTCCAAGTGCCCTGGAGAGCAAAGGCAAAGCTGCGTGACTTAGAAGTTACGAAGCTCCTTAGTGCCAGGTTATCAGAGGAGAATAGCGTCTGCTAAAGCTAATTAAAGTTTAATATGTTCAGTGAATGTGATTGTTACGGACAAAAAAAAATCATTAAAGCGATGTAGGAAATTGTTCAGTTGCCATCGGGCCACATAACAAATTGGTGATTTTTCTTACTCTGAATTAATGCAAATTCCCGTTGTGCTCAATTTAATTATGCACAAAATGGCGCCCTTGACTCAGATCTCAGTGAAGGACTTCATTTTTTTTACTTTTAAGACTCCAAGTAGGACATTCAATTAGCATTATGAAAGAAACGCTAAAATGGGGCATTTAATTCAAAATGTGTTCCAGGCTCTCTCCATCAGCGAGTCCCGCACCTTTCCCCTGTGCTCGCTGCCTGTGCCCTCACGGGTGCTCGCATGTTTCAGAATGGGATGTCTTCGTTTTAGTTGACTCCAGCATTTGAGAAGATCATTGCCCCCCGTGCACTGAGACTGTGGAGCGATCGTGTAATAAATGTGCTGCTCCTCTTTCGGTTTCTGCTCGCACACTTTTACGAGACACTTAAAATGGCGTATAAACTGATTTTTAAGAGACAGTGGGTTTTGGCGCACATCATATGCCACCTATACTGTTGAAGCTTGTCATGTGACAGTGAGAGACGTCCCACGGTGGCCACAAGTGTGTCGGTCTCCAGTCTGCATTTTGTGGGCTGTGCTGCAGCCCAGTTTCACCCACGTTGGGAAGGGCGCGCTGACGTCATACAAACGAGATCGGTTTGGGCGCCCGCAAGCACCCCACCTGAGCAGGGACACCGGTCCCGTTTCGATCTCTCGTTTCCACGACAGTGCTTAGTAGGGAATTATTTTCTATGCTTTTTGATCATGACTCTTGAATATAATTTAAGCTGATTATTATTCAGTTTCATAGGCTTTTTTCCCCTCAACATAACATCAGGATGTTTTTTCCTTCATATTAAAACATCTTGAAATATTTTTAGTAAACTTTGTAATGTCCCATCCTCCAAAGTTACCCCAGTTGACTTACTGTTTCTTATTAGTTGTTTAGAACTCTTCCTTATGCGCCTGGGAAATTCGTTGTAAGTCAGGGTGTGTGTCTCCGGTTGCCTGCTTAGGACGCAGTCCTGGAGGTAGAGCTCAGCGGCTGTGTGTGTGTGCCCCAGGGTAGGCAGGCCAGGCTCCGCCTCGGCGGCGGGGAGGGTTCCACTAGGAGGTGCTGCCGGGGCCGGTGTGCGCCTTTGCTCTGAGGAGGCAGCACGTGACAGGTGTACAGGCACTGACCTGGGGGCAAACCATCCTGTTCCAGGGACCAGCCAGGCGCCCAGGTTGGGGGAGGGCATCTAGCCGGGTGTCGGGAATCCTGTAGCAAAAGAGCTAAAACCGTGCTTGCCCGAGCCTTGGCAGAGCCAGGCGTGGAGGAGAAGACCGTGTGCACGTCGTCGGGCTCCTGTGGGCGAGCACGGAAGCCACCGCCACGTCTGATGACGTTGGTGTGTGACAGGGAGAGAGAGCCTGGTGATTCATGGCTGTTGAAGAGCTCGCACGTGCAGCCTGCCTGGTCGGGTTAGCCTGCGTGCACGTGTGCACGCACACACACACGTGCGCACACACGCACACACACACGCACGTGCAGGGGGCCAGCAGCCCGTGTGTGTTCTCAGCATCCTTGTTGGTAAAATTAAGAAGTAAGTAACTGTCCACCGGCCCGTGGTACTGAATCCCATGTGGCAGAACAACGAGCCCGAACACAGAGTAGCACGTGCACCGTGCTCGAGGTCCAGAACTCTGAGCAGAGTGTGCTGACGTTTTCTGTCTTAAAATGGGGGGGGGGGGATATTTTCTCATCTGTGCATGGATGAGACCCCGGACGCGTCTGCTCGTGGGCCGAGAGCCAGCAGCCGGGCTGCGAGTGGCGCTGTGCCGGGGCAAACAACAGAGCGGCCACAGCGCGTCCATCCCCAGCAAGCGAGCCACGCCGTCCGCTGCCCTTCTCTGGCCCCGTGTCCCTGGATTCACACAGGGGCTGGATTGCTCCTCCGTCCGTCCTGTGAACCTGGTCGCTAGAGGGTCAGCAGACTTCAGATCTGAGTTTCTCTTCTTGGGCAGTAACGCTGCGTAGGTAACACCGTCTGCTTCCCATCATCTCGGCGTTGAGGATGCGGTGTCTGTGAGCTGGCGGCTGGAGGGCCGGGATGGTGTGTGGGTCGGGGCTGCAGGCTGCGCGGCCCCTGGCGGCCGCTCCCAGGTCCCTTGTGCCCCGTGCCTGCACAACAGCCGTGTCCCAGCTGCGGCACCCTCTGTTTCTCCGCTGACACTGCCTCTGAAGAAAACCCTCGTTTTTTGCTCATCAGTTTTTGGGTTACCCTGAGCACTCTTTTGTGCAGAGGTGACAGAATAAATGTGATCGTTGTTTGCTTTCCGGCTTTAAGAATACGGAGGGGCTAGCTCACACCTCCTAAAGGCCACCGTAGGTCCCGCTCCTTCACTGTCACCACGAACTCGTGCACTTTAACCTTTGTGTGTTTCCCTCAGATGAAAGTATTCCTTTCTGCCCTCAGAGCGTGCATCCATGGGCGGGGGGCTGCACGGGGGGCCCTGTAACCCGGCAAGCGTGGGTGCCTTCCTTTCTCGTGTGACACGTGGCAACACTTGTCAGGTGCGGTTCCTGGCCCCGTATGGAATCCTGTATTTTCCCACGGAGCCCTGGTTCCTTCCCGTGAGAAGTGGGTCGGTAAAGACCAAGACCCGGGCGCTCGGGCTGTTCACTGTCACCCGAGGTCGTTGTCTCCAGGCCTCAGACACCATGGACCGTGTTTGGAAATGAGGGGGTTTCTTCCCCAACAAGAAAAATACATCACAAGTTCAAACTGGCATTTCCAATTAAATTTAGACTTCCAGGGTTTTTATTTTTGATCTTATATAGGGATTTTTGTTCTACCAGTGATAATTGTGGTTTTAATTTGCTCCCTCACTCTATCTCCTAGTGAGTTCTGGGTCCCACAGTCCATTACAGGCGGGTCTGCACAGAGCTGGGGTAGTTCTGTGGGGACACCCGAGTGGTTTTAGAACAGCACTGTAGGGGCGGGGAGGGGCAGAAGGGTGGGCTTTCTGCTCACGCTCAAGCCCTCTCTCTCAAATCAATAAAATCTTTTTTTTTTTTTTTAGATTTTTTTTTATTTATTTGATGGGCGGGGGGGAAGCAGGCTGTGCCCTGAGCAGGGAGCCCGATGCAGGGCTTGATCCCAGGACCCTAAGGTCATGACCCGAAGGCAGACATGTAACCGAGTGAGCCACCCAGGCGCCCCATAACTAAAATCTTGAAAAGAAAAGAAAAGAACAACACTCCGAATAATGCCTCCACTAGCACATAGATTCCTTTCTTTCATTTTGCCTTCAATATTTTGAGATTGCTGTTTTCGTACTCTTCTGAGTGACGTCCTTTTTGTTGTTGGGACGTCCCTGTGGCCGGAGCCTGGAGCAGACACACTCTGCCCCGGCCCCGCCTGCCCCGCCCCCCGGCCGGCTTCTGTCCTGACCTACCTTCACCCCGTACCTTCTTGAATGTCAAACAAACTTGTGAAAGACTAAAACACAAAACCGTGAAGGCCGTGCTCACTAGAGAGGCCCCAGTCCTTCCCGCCCCTCCTCGTGCGCGGTGCCCAGTACCTGCCGCCCCACAGCGCTCCGTCTGGAGCACCGTAGACACCAGTGGCCACAACGTTTTCCTGTTTGCAGCAAGCGGGTTTTGTGCGCTTTTAAAAAGCCCATTCAGGGGCCGTCCATTAAGGCCGCGTCCTGCACGCCTGCTGTCTTTCAGGAGCTGTACCCCGCGTTCTGCATTCACAACGGAGGCTCCGACCTGGAGCGGCTCCCCACGGCCAGCACCTGCATGAACCTGCTGAAGCTCCCCGAGTTCTACGACGAGACGCTCCTGCGGAGTAAGCTTCTCTACGCCATCGAATGTGCTGCCGGCTTTGAGCTGAGCTGAGCCCATACGGGGACGAGGCCCCCCCCAGAGGAGTGACCAGGGCCCGCCCCGCGGGCAGCACCCGCCAGCCGCGAGGGCGCTGGGGCCGGACTCCTGCAGCTCTCCTGTGCCCCCCTCCCTGTCCCTCATTCCCCCTCCTCTGTTTTCCAGATGGTCCGTGAAGTCATGGTCACTCATTTAGGTGCGCACTGCTTTTCTGACTTAGAAACGTTAGGTGCCATGCGGCTACTTTAGTGACTGTGCCAGCAAGAGCACAGTTTGAGGACTAGTGACAACTCAGTGAGATTAACCAAAGACGAAGCTTTGGCTTTGCTGATGGACCGCAGCCCTTCCTGAGCTGGGGGGCTTGGGGCGGGGGCAGCGCGCGAGCTCGGTCTGCGGAGACGCGGGGTCTGAGAGCTGGAGACGCGCCCTCCCGGGGCCCCTGCTCCTCCTGTGGCTGAATTGTTTACAGTCCTGATTGTTAAAACTAAAGGCATTTTCTCTCCTGCTGCCTTTTCCCAAAGTGGTTAGGTTTGGAAAATACATGGCAATGATAATATTTTATTTGTGCTTTTTAAGCCATTCCCCCGAACGGGACTCGCATGCTTGTTTCGGTGTACCGCTGACCGCACCACGCTGGTCGGGTATTCCTCTGTGTGGGTGTGTGTGAGGGCACGCTCCGTCCTCCTCCCGTGTCCGCTCGCCCGTGTGGCTGCGGAGCGTCCGGGAGACGGGAGGGGCTCGTCGGGTCCCCGCAGCGCGTGGCCGGTCAGCAGCGGCTTGGGGAGAGCAGACACTGGCATCGACGTGAGTCGCTTGAACCAAAGTGGGGGGCTGTGACTTTGCACGGGGCGTGGCCTGCTGTGGCGGGACCTCGAGGCCGCCCGCCCTCCTCACCCCGGGACTGCGCCCACCCCCCCTCCTGGGTCTTTGGGCAGCAGACCTCGCTTCTGCACCCTCTGCTTCTCGCCGGTGCTGCCCTGGAGGAGGACTGGACAGTCCCAGACGTGTCCAGGGGGAGGAGGGGCGGGGACTCGCTCTTCAGAAGGCACTTTATCAGGACCTACCTTGTTGCTGGAGTTCGGGTGAGTTCGGTCTCTGAGAACGGGGGAGCGCGTCTGAGCACCCACTGGGAGAGCAGAGTGAGCCCCGCTGACCGGGGGCCTGAGGGCTCTCGCACTGACCTCCCTCTGCCTCACCTAGTGTCTCCTGTCCCTGGGGCTGTGGGCTGTCCTATGGAGTTGACCAGAGTTAGCAATATGCTTTTAAATGCGGGGAAACTGAATGACACTTTTAAGACAATGACCATATCAAACAAAATGTATAATTTCATAATTTGAATAATAAATTAAGTGTTTAAATGCTATTTGTAGTCTTGATATACAGAAATAAAATAATTAGGGTTTGCCCTTGGGTTTATTTTTATTTTACGTTGGTTTGTGTTGAATGTTCTCTATCTTCGCCACATATTAATTTGTGTATTTTATTATCAGTATTTTGAAAATGGATTATCTGGGACTGAGGGAGGTGGGCAATTATACTGCGGGTTTTTTTCTCAGCTATTTTGAGCTTATTTATTTATTTGTATGTTCCAGTGGTTAAATATTTGCATTAAATGTTTTTTTCCCCAAGATTGTGTTGGAGTCACCCAAAATCATTGTGATTTGTTGCTAAAATGATTGCTTATCACGGGTATGTAAGGGACGTCAGGTAATGAGGTATACGGACAGCCTCTGAGCACTGCTGGGCCCTCCCAGGCTGGACAGGACACCTCCCGTCTGTGCACGGAGACGCTCCAGGCAGACCTGGGACCGCTGTCCGGGCGTGTGCAGGGGCGCCCTCCCTGTGGCTGCTGCCGCTGGCTGGGGCTCCCACCCCGGAGGAGCACCGCCTTCCAACGGTTCTCCGTGGGCTCAGCAAGACGCTGCTGAGAAAAGTTACACGTGAAGGGAGACTGTCCCGTGCTCTGCTAGCCTTTCTCTGTGTCGTGTTCTACTCTGTGTTTACTGCTGGCAGTTAAAGTGGGGGGTTAGCCGTGCCCCACGGAGCCCACAGCGGCCACGGCCTCGTGGGTGCAGACACACCGTGGGCAGTGATGGAGAACTGAGGCACGGCCTCGCAGACCCGTGGATGCTCGCGGGATTTGGAGCCCAGAAAGGGCTCCGGAAACTTCCTCAACAGGGGGGTAGTGAGCTTGATGTAATTTCCTATTGGAGCTGTCTCATGCTTTAAAGAGAGAGAAGCAACCCAAGGCACATGATACTGCAAATAGAACAGAGATCTGGGGCCTAGAATGGGAGCCAGAGCCAATCATGAGCTGATACCTTGCAGCCAAGACGCGCACTCAGACGTGTAAGGCAGTCCCGCTCTTAGAAAGCCCTCTGCTCAGGCCAGAGAGCCCTACAGGTGGGCACAGCCGCGTGGCACCACGCAGGGCCGCGGACGTCCCCCAGGCTCCTCTGTCCCCCAGACGGAAGCTGCGTGTCAGTGAGCTCTCTCTTCGCCCGCCAGAGTCCTCCCCGCGCTGTGGTGGCGGCCGCGGTGGGAGGTGTTGGAGAGCTGGGAGGACCACGTGGGCTGCAGGTGCGACGCTCTGTGGGCCCCGGGCCATGAGCCACCAAAGCTCTCTGCTTCCAGAAGATTCTGAGGGGGGTCCTTAAAGCCTGAGTTTTTTGTGCCTCCGCTCGTGTGTCTGTGAAATGAGGATGATTAGATACTCGGGCCTCCCAGCAGCATTAGGAAGGGACGTGCAGCAGGCTCTGTCTTGAAGCTGTGGTCTGCCGTGCTCTGATGCCACGTCTACGAACCGAGAGGCAGGATGACAGCCGTCCGACCCGGGCCTCAGTAAGCGGCACGCTGCCCTGTCAGGCGCCGGCGCCGTTTCCGCGGCAGAAGGGGGCAGAGGACGGTCACCCGTCTGACTTCTTCCCCTCCGTGCGCGCTGCGGAGGGGTGGTTCCCGGTCCACTCTCCCCGAACGCCCCCCGGAAGGTAGCACCCTCCACTGTGTTTGGGACAGCTCCCAACGCACCCTGTGACGGAGGACGTGGCTTCTCTGCTCAGCACGCGGCGAGCGGAAGGCCCGTTCACCTTCCGTGGGAGCTGGGGCTTAGGTCAGGAGCCCCACCGCTGGCCTCCCTGCTGGGCTCCGGGTCAGCGCAGGCTCGGGGCTGTGTGCGTGCTCCCTCCCTCCAGAACAGACGCCGAGGGCAGCCTTCTGGTGGCCTGGAGCCTCCCGTGGACGTGCGCCCGTGTGTGAGGTCGATTGGGAACACGGGGTTCGAGCACCTGTTGCAGCGCCAGCCGGCAGACCGTCAGAGCGGCAGGCAGGAGCACATGTTCCGATTCGGGGTGAGCGTGAGGCCTGGTGAGTGTCATTACCGGAAGCCTCCGCTGGACATGGTGCTCTCTGGGGCATTTGAGGTGGGGCGGCCAGACCCGAGAGAGGAGGGCCAGCCGGAGGGTCCTGCTGCACAGGCTGCCCCGGCCAGGGGGTTGGGGGTCATTACGAGCATTGATCTCAGGTACGATTAGCTTCCTGGGGCTGCGGGGTGACCCCGGTCATGTGACTCCAGATGGGTGCCGGGAACAGCAGCCCCTGTCCTCCGTGCTGGAGGCCCCGAGGTGTCCCAACCCGACTCCCTCTGGGGAGGAATCTCCTCTCTGCCTCCTCTCCTCCCGGTGGTGGCTGCTGGCCCTCCCGGCTGCGGCCACGCCCCCTGCCCGTCAGCCCTCTGTCCGCATGCACACTTGGCAGGTGTCTCCAGGGATCCCAGTCAGACGTGGCCTGCCGGTCACACATTGCAGCTGTGTCCACAGGATTCCCCTGGGCCTCCACTCCCTCCAGCCCCCGACCCAGACTCCATGAGCCCGACACATCTGCCGAACCCCACCTGGGCCCCAACTCACCAGCTGCGTGTCCTGCGTGTCCTGCCAGTGCTGCTCCCACCACGGCCAGACTGACCGCTCCTTGCCACGCTCTGCCGCCTCCCTGTCCTCAGCTCTGCCCTTGGGTTTGCCTGGCTCTGCAGGTGCCTCCCCAGGGTCCCCCTGCTCCTGTCCTCACTCCCTCCCATCTGTTTTTAACTGGATCCTAAGCCAGTCCTCCTCCACTGCAGTCAGAGGCGGAGCCCTTAGTGACAGTACCCGGATCTCTCACTCTTGCTAACTGGGCTCTGCTGGCTTCGTTGGCCTCCTCCCCTGACCTCAGGACCTTTGCACTTGCTCCCTCTACGTGAAAGCTCCTCCCACAGACACCCAGGTGGCTTGCCCCCTCACTTTCTTCAGGCAGTTCTTTGTTCGGTCGCCTTTCCTTACCACTTACTGAAAACTGCAGCTGGTCCCTGCCCATCGTGACCTGTCCTTGCTTATGTATAGCTTCCTCGGTGGCACTAGTTCCCGTCTGATGTGGAATGCACTGCACACCATCTTTCTCCATCCCCTCCCCACTAGCACGTACGTTTCCCTGGGGTAGGAGTTTGTCTGAACAGCTCTGTACCAACACTCAGGATAACGCCTAGCACACAACAGGCTCCGTAATTATTTGTGGAATGAATTTGCTTTGTGAATCGAGAAAGCCTTTACCAACCGAGGTAAGTTCCAGTTGGGGATCCTCGGGCCCAGGTTGGAAACTCTTTGCCAGCAGTAGTGAGAGGTCCATTCCCTTTATAGACCGTCCTGCCCCTCCAGCCCCAGGGCAGACCCTTTGGGGTGCTGTGCCTTTCGTGGGGACTTCGTTTCTGCAATCCCGAGGGGCTTTCTTGCCCCCTCCCCCCGCCCGCTCTGACTCCCCAGCGTTAGGAGGCCTCCGAGGGTCCGCAGGCTGCACACGGGCGCCGTCTGGTGGCGGCGGGAGGGGCTGTGGGATTCATGCTGCGAGCACCGTGGCCGGGAGCACCGTGGCCGGGCCACCACCAGGAGCTAGTGAGTGACTTGTTGAGAGTGTGAACCAAGACACACAGCGGGATTGTCCCGCTGGCTCTAAAGCCATAGAGGACAGAAAGCAAGGCTTTAATAAGTCTTCGATCAAGTCTGCGGTGCCCCAGAGCATCAGGGTCGACGGGTGAGCCAGCACCTCCGCTCCCAGGCTTGCACCCAGGCGGGGAAACGTTGCCAGAGGTGGCCGTTGACAGGGACGTTGTTCATGGTTGCTGAAATGTGGGGAAGGCCTAAACGTCCACCCACGGAGGGGTGAGAAGATCAGCTGTTTTTCGGACAGGACAGCACCGGGACAGAAGCTTATCGGAGGTCTTCGTTCCCGTTCGAACGGACTACCCTTCAGGGCCCTGTTAGGTTCTCAGCTGATCGTGCCCGACGCACACTGAACACCTGGAACGGTGTCCACGGGAGGCAGTCCCGCCAGGATTGAGGTTCTCAGCCGGACTCCCCGCCTCCCGTGTCTCTGCCCTGGGCGGCCGTGCTCCGGGGGAGACCCTCTCCCTCCCCAGCCGCCTGCTTTCCTGCAGGAGACCGTGCGGCCGTGTCCCACCAAGCTCAGGACCCACGCGGCGGTGGTCCGGTCCTCGGGGTGGTGAGGACGGAGTCATCCCGTCAGGCAGCAGGGCCCGCAGCTGGGAACAGCGCTCCCGAACCCGGCTCTGCTCAGCCACACGACCCTCCCGCGTCCCCGCGTGGGAAGCCCACTGCCCCTAAAGGCTGTGCCCAGTGGGTCTCCTCAGAGCCGAGCTCTTCCCCGCGAGCTCGCAGCAGGCCCCAGGCCGCGTCAGAGGAAGACACCAGAGCCACCCCGCGCCCCCGCCTGGTGAGCCCACCGCGACAGGAGAGTGCCTGTGCCAGCCCAATAGGGACTCACCAGACACCCATGTGAGAAGTTACCGCCCGCGGTGTCTTACGTGGCGCCCAGCACGCTCGCGACCGCAGGCTCATCCGGCCTCCCCCACTTCCCCGGGTTCCTGCTGGCAACCCGACCTGTGACCTCCGGCCACCAACCTGACTCCCCCGCCCTTCCCCTGATGCCTGGGACAGCCCGGCTTGGGCGGGTGGTGCGGCCCTTTGTGCCCCACCTTCCTGCGTGCATACTTGTCACCCCTAGGATTTGTCAGGGTTCTTGAAAGTTCACGTTCCCCAGCCCAAATGTAGACAGACCACCACACTCGATGCCCAGACCGCGCCACTGGGCCCCTGCCCCACGCTGGGCACAGCTGGAACCTCACGTGCTTGACGGACGTTCGTGTCTGTGACCGCTCGTTGCACAGACGTACCCAGCGCTCAGCAGGACTCCTGGCGAGGGGTCGATGCACCTACTTCTAAGAAGGAAAGAGGGCAAGTGGGGTAGGGTGGGAACAAGAGAAAAAAAAACAGAGAATGGGGCACCTGGGTGGCTCAGTTGGTTAAGTGTCAGCCTTCAGCTCAGGTCAT